>CM021102.1:536863379-537104361 GCA_007115665.2 Sequoiadendron giganteum | reverse complement strand
TATTTCTCATGACGTTTATTTTATTATTGAACTTGGTGCAAAATTTATCTCTGATTGAAGCATCAACATTTTTGATAATGTTCATGTCCTTTCTACTATAAATACTAACAACCTTTTTATCCCCTTTAAGTGCTCAATTTTTTTTTACTAGGGATTATTATTAATTGTGTTAACACTAATGACACCCATTCAATATTTTTTTTACTAGGGATTATTATTAACAGTGTTAACACTAATGACACCGATAGCCTCACTTATAGTTTTCTAATTCTATCCACATTTAGGGTGATAATACCAAGTATAACTACGCTTCATATTAATCCTCCATGCAAGCTGAAAATCAGTCATGGATATAGATGCTACCGATGACCCAATTACCAACATTATTATAAAATACAAAATCAGTCATAGATATAGATGCTACTGATGACCCAATTACCAACATTATTATAAAATACAAAAGTAACATTAACACTAATATCATCCTCCATATTAATATTGCCAAGTATATATCATAAGAACTATAATTCTCATTACCAAACCAAAACTCAAAAATGAATTGATTACTAACCAAATCTCTACTTAACATTTGTATTAGTATTACACGTTATATTATCACTATTTTCATTATTAAATTTATTACCGATACACTTAACATTACTGATAAAATGGTTATAAATACTAATATATATCTCTTTCTCAAAAAATATAACAAATTATTATTAAATTTATTTATTTAATTATTATTCATTTATTTATTTATCCTTTTATATTTATATGTCCTTAATAAATAAACTTTATAAGAAAATTATATATACAATTAAATTAATCTTAAATTTATTATTTAAACTATCTATATATAATAAAAGTACTTTCTTAAAGGAGTAGTACACGTATTTAGGTTAGTCTCCATTAGAGTATTTTTAAATTAGAAAGTAATGTTGATACTATGGTTTTCAAATAAATAACATAAAAAGCCCATACCACATGTCCTTTAGTGAAACTTTCTTATTTAAGATATAGCTTCCTAATAAAGGTTATATTTTGCTTTAGAGATGTTATTTGCTACTACTCCATCGATTTTAGCTGGGTTTTGAACTTATATCAATTTCTTTAATCTTCCTTAATGGATTATCCCTTGGAAAGGGAAATAAGAGTGAATATTCAAATGACACGGATTATTTTTAAAAGACTATTTTCAACGGTGAGCACTTCTTTTAAAGTGTCTACGAGCCCTCTAATGCAGCGATAGTATAGCTGCTATTAATTTTCTCAATTTCTGTACCATTCTATAACCCCCTACGCCAGACTCAATAATCTGAGGAATGAGATTAAAACTATTATTACCATTAATGTTTAAATATATATTTTGATACATATTTTGATATCATTTAATCTCCCAGTAGGATTGATCCAAATTATAAATTATTTAAAATACTGACATAAGCGATGAACCTAAACTGTTGAGTGAGGCAGTGAAATACGTCATTGCAGAAGTTTATAATATGGTTCACAATTGATATTTGAGAACATTGGCACATTTTTTTTTCTTATTTAATCTCGAAGACTCCGAACATCACATTAAAATTCCTACAGTGATAACCACGGGCTGCAATTCCCAGAGGGCATAACGTATGACAGTTACAACTGCTAAGTTAATATAAATTACTTAGAGATGTCTTTTCAATGTCATAAATAATTAGAAAAAAATTGAGGGCGTTAGAAACGCTAAGAGTTTATAGTAATTGTAAATCATAGATTTTTCTGCAAGTACTAGAATAACAATGTTAAATCTTAATTTAAACAATAATCTAAAATCTAACAACAAAAACGAATAAGTAAATTAAATAATAAAATTAAACTGATCTCACCAAATATGCATTCACCCCTTTGAATTATCTCTATTGCTCTTCTCCATTTTACCTTTTCAGTATTCTTGCTCTCAGATTTCTGTGTTTGAATGCAAGTATAGTTTTGTTGAGTGCCTAAGCAAAATGTCGAAAAATAGTTTCTCTTCTCAAAAGTGTATGATTTCGGGAGGAGAAATAATGATAATGATAGACCATTTTATAGATTTTGGGTTTTCGAATGATCGGCTTAAATTGAAAGAGAGATCGACGGATGAGATTGATGAATGTCATGCGATGTGAGTTGTGTCTCAGATAAAATGTGAGTTAGAACGCGAGTTAGAACATGAGTAAGGAAAGACTGAAGATAGAGATTAAGTTAGAATGTGAGTTATAACACAAGTTCAACATCTTAATCTCCAAAAATAGGAGAAATAGACTTTGTATGTAAAAGTCAAAGTTGGAACTCGAAGATGAAGAATTCAAATGCATAATTAATGAATTAAATAAAGATATTTAATTAATAAACGCATACATGCATATGAGTTAGAACTAGTTAATCGACTAGTTGTGATAGAGAGTTTTCTCGCAGAGAGAAACAGGTGTTGAATTCAGAGATAACTGGAGAACTAAAAATAGATTTCGAGTCAGAAGGTGAGTGACTGACTTAGATAATTGAATGATAGAGGAATGTGACATAATTAATTAAATAAATGAATTAAATGTTAATTTAATTCAATCATTCAAAAATAAGAGACTTTAATTAAATAAATAAAATAATTTATTTAATTTGACTGTTTATAGTTGAAAAAGTATGATAAAAGGGTAAATTATTTAATTGATAGATAAAGGGGTAAAAATTAATTAGTTTGCAACATAATTAAATAAATATGATTTATTTAATTAATCAAGTTGAATAAAGGTTAATAATGAATTAATTAAAAAGGGGTATTTAATTAATAGAGGAAATATGTGTTAGAAAGGTTAATTAAATAATTAACATTATTTAATCAAGACCACGGACTATAGAAAATTATGTCGAATGTGTACTCGTAGGTTTAGACCAATTTTCGATATCTACAGTTTGCCCCTCTTTGATACAATGTTGGTACGGCATTGTGTCAAAAAAAATATGTCCCGATCGTGCCTCAGCATGAAACAGGTTAGGGTATGCCCCCTTGGAAAAATTGACAATTTTTGAAAAGTTTCAGAAAAATCAGGAAATATTCCTGATAAGTCAATTTGTTAGTCAGAAATGCTATGGAGTTGACGGAATTGAATTTGGAGTTGATACAGATGAATACGGGTCGTTGGAAGTTGAAAGGTTACGCGGCCAATAGATTAGGGCTAAGAAAATGCCATTTGAAATCCACTTATAAATAGAAATTAGGGCTAAATCTAATTCATTTGCACCTGGAGGAGATAGAAAAAGAGGAGATTTTGCTTTGACTGGCTGACGAAATGGCGCCTATTCCATACACTGCACATCGAGGTTATCGGATCCGGACATTTAGGAGGCCAATCGATGCAGGACCATCGGTATGTACCCGAAAATGAAATTGTCAAAGTTAATTTTGCATGTATTTCTAGGCGATTGAAAAGAATTTAAGCAAATGCGGTGCATCGTAAGCGATGCATATGCCATCGTATTCACCACATCTGACTGCGAAACGATGCATATGTAAAAATACGCCTAGGGTAGTTTAGGCAGTTTAGGGAATGGCCGCATGTGAATTAGAATGCACCGCATGTGTAGTTATGCAACGCATTTGCATTAGGGATAAATGCAGGTGTAGTTGTGAACTGCGTATGCTGTTGTGAAACGCATATGTTGTAGTTAGGCGGGATGATAAAATTGCACCGCATTTGTTAAAAATGGCCGGAGTTGGGAGAATGTGTGACGCATATGCAATATGCACCGCATGTGAGGCTCTGTGCAACACATTTGCAAAAATGCACCGCATTTGTAATGTGAGCCACATTTGACTGGTTAATTTTCGAAAAAAAATTCTAAATAAATTTTGAAAATTCTTGACATCATGGTTTAAATGCAAGTGGTCCTAGATCCTATATACACACGAGAGTCACGTCCAGATACATATGATATGAGAGATAACCTGACTAGTGGAGAGATACAACTACTTTCTAGACTTGGTTTGCGTCATTGCCTTTCGATGCCCACGATTCAGACAAACAGAGGGATGCTTACGACATTATGCGAGGGTTGGCACTCAGAGACTTCATCGTTCCATCTACTGACTGGGGAGGCCACTGTCAAATTAGAGGATGTGTATAGGATTTTGAGACTGCCAATCAGAGGTGAGCAGGTGATGTATGATACCTAGCGAGGATTGACAGAGCTTGCTAGATTTTATCAGGTAGATGACATTAGGATGCTCGGGATCAAGCATTATGAGATCAGGTGGCCAATTTTAGTAGATAGATACGATAGGATTGAATGCATCTTATGTACATTGATCGGGGGTATAGTTCTACCAGACCGACGAGATCATGGATTCCTATGGGATGGGGGGAGATGTTGGTGGGCATGTTGGAGAGTGAGACGAGATATGCATGGGGTCCATGTCTACTCGGGATACTATATTTTCATCTGCACGACATCGTTTATAGAGACACACAATCATTGAGTTGTGGGACTACCTTACTGATGGTGTGGGATTGGGAGAGGATAGCTGTCTTTCATCCGCCAGTTACTATAGAGAGACCAGAGAGACATCCTTATGTGTTTCGATATACAGGACATATCACACAAACACATGTTGGGGACACAGGGTATTGGAGACACGCACTAGACCTTCTAGATCAGTTTACATGGAGACCATACATGGATTGTGAGGAGTGGCTGGATGATGAGAGACATTTACTATTCTACAAACAGACGCAGTATCTCATTGGGAGGACTGTTTCGAGTGTGCATATTATAGAGAGACATCTACCAGAGCGGGTCATGAGATAGTTTGGAGAGGTTCAGGATGAGCCTCGAGGTAGAGCAGAGTTTGCTCGGTCATCGAGAGAGGTTCCATGGTGGGGACCCATGATTCCAGTGGCTATTGTGGAGGCAGACATATAGGCATTCCAGCCATTACGTTGGGGTTGGAGTGATGGATTAGTAGATCTAGGGACTACGGCTGCATACGATGCATGGTGGGCGGTTCATCGCCCGATTCCTTATATAGATCTTGACCAGCCAACACCAGGCGAGAGATGAGGCATAGGGCTGAGAGGACGACGGAGAGGTGGAGGTGCCAGAGTGGGTAGAGTTGGTGGTAGAAGTGATGGAGATGACGACAGAGGCAAAGGTAGAGGCGGGAGATGAGGTTGGAGAGGACAGAGAGGGGGTTAAGCAGGTGGACATGCATCTATTCAGGAGGCAATAGCAGTGGATGTACCGATGGCAGACATCAGAGGTAGAGTGGATGTATAGGCTGGGGGTGAGCATGCTGCAATAGAGGTAGTGGTTGAGGAGTGTGTAGAGGTAGATGTCGGAGTAGAGGATGTTGCAGAGGATGTAGATATGGATGTGGCTATAGACCCTCTAGGTATTTTGGCAGGATATGGAGAGGAGGATGTTGAGGATGATGTTGAGGAGGAGGCACCAATGGAGGAGCAAGAGAGAGAGCTCAGAGATCAGATTGTAGAGGGGAGACAGGATGAGGATGCTCCTAGAGATAGTGACAGGGAGGCTTTGGAGGAGAGACTCAAACTTATAACTGCAGAGTTTGAGGCAATGAGACTAGAGAGGGATAGTGCATATGTAGAGAGGGACAGTGCATATACCGGGAGGGACAATGCTCATATAGAGAGGGACAGTGCTCTCATGGAGAGAGACTAGGCTATAGCGCAGAGACATGAGATAGAGCAACAGTTCATAGAGGTTAGATGCCTTTGCAGTGGGTCCTCATCTGATGGCATGGTATGAGAGTTGATCAGAGTGGTGGAGAGAGCTAGATACTACAAAGATCTTTATGAGGCAGTAGTGCCAACAGATAGACGAGGTCCTACATTTTTAGAGGTGCTTAGTCAGAGCAAGAGTCATACTCGGAGTCAGAGGACATAGAGTACCGAGGGGGTGATAGGACCACCGAGGGTAGGTCCATATGAGAGGCCTTCCACTTCGCAGAGAGCACCTTCGAGTCTTTTTCCACCACCATCACCACGTGACAGTAGGGGTAGCAAGACATGATTACAGGGACTTATGCAGACATTTGTATTTTTGATCAGAGAGCTTGCGAGCTCATGTTTTATTTATGGTTACATTCATACATTGTATTGTGACACACTATTTTTGAGCGATATATCTATATATATGATTTTGGTAGCTTCTACATGATATGCAGTTATATGTTATGGATAATGTTTTATTTCTATATGATTATGTTTCCTAGATGATGCATGTACATGTGTTATAAATGAATGTTTCTATATGTTATGAGTTATGCATTTTATAATGATGTTATGGATGTCTTAACTTACTTATGATAATGGATGCAAATGTTCTATATGATGTTTATTTATATGTGATGGTAATATGTACATGCAATGTTGACATTATGTATGTTATGATGATGCCATGCCTATTATGTCATGATTTCGGATGCAATAACTATGTGAAATGCTAATGGAATGTATGCAAATGCAAAATAACCTAATGTTTTTAATGTGTCACAATACTTTATCATTATGTCATCGAAGAGAAATGTTAAGATGAAATTAATTCAGAATGTTAGTAAGAAATAATTAAGGTTTGATTAAGAAAATATATAATGAAGGTTGATTGATTGAGAAAAAGACACAATCTTCGATATATTACCAAATACGCTATACTTGCTTGTTATCATCATTGGGTGGGACATGACACAGATGGATAGTACACACTATGATATGAGATAGACCATAGTGTACAAAGTCATCCATCTACGAAAAATAGACAGTCATAGACAAGGAGTGTCTTAACTCATACTCAAGACAGAATTGCCCCAGTCATTTTGTTGAGACAAACCACAGACAGTAGACAAATAAAAGACAGGCCATGAGACATCATTGCTCCTCTAAATCCTTGATCGGACATCCTTGAGGAAACTAGTAACATGACTCAAAAACCAATGTGTAAAAAAAGACAGTTGACAGACAACAACCAAAGAAAAAGAGTCCCGAGACATCCTTGCTTCTCTAAATCCTTCAAGGGACATCCTCGAGAAAGCTAGTAACCAGACTAATTCACAAATTGATAATAAGATAAGACAAAATAAGATATAAAGTCATAAAGCCAAATAAATGTATTCGCCAAAACTTGATCTTGTGGGATTGTTTGATGTTGATGTTTGACATAGCGTAATGTGAGAGAATGACACATACCGCCTAAGACGTTGAGTCTGGTTTCGACTTGGTGACTTATGTATAAGGCATGACAAAGCCTGGTTTTAGTAAGACACGTGTCGTATAAGACATTGGAGTCTAATGACGTTGAGGTGACAAGCCACATGAGACTATGACAATTTGATGACGTCTGTTGACAAGAAAGACATATCTTGCTAAGACATGGGTTGATCGCTTTGACAATGTGTTTGATATTGACTTGATGACAAGTTGAGTGTGTGTGTGTAGACAGTGTATGACATGAGACGATACCTTAAACTATGATATGCAACTTGTGTGATAGTGATTGTGAATGAACCCTATTGGACTGACCTAGTGTGGTCTCAGGAGCTCATCAATTGATTAGCCTTGCCTACGTTGTACACGCAAAGACCTCATAGTTTGACATGACCAATGACTTTGAATATACAAAGCGTCATGATTTTAATGTGTGTGATACATGACAAACCTAGACTGACAGACCTAATGCCTCGGGGGCACATCGATTGATGGCCTTTCCTACGTCCCAGTCGCAGAGACAATGTAGTTCGACTATGTCTATGACTAACTTAACATGACCGACTTGACATGATTGACTAGACATGACCGACCCGACTCTATTTGTTTTTTGGATTTTCTGACATTTTTGGATTTATTTTTTTTGGATTTTTGAAGTTTTCTAATGTTTTTGGATCTTTCAGGACATTTTTGACAGTGTGACATTATGTACAAGGTGTTAGGGCATAGAACAAGGATTTTCCCCCAGTCGGGAATAAGATTAAGAAGATGGAGTGGATAATGTGAGGAAATGGACGCTAGATGCCAATTGTTCCAAGTTATGGATAAGACAACCATTTATTATGAGTGATGGTGAAAAAGTTCGAATAGAATGATGGTAGATGGAAGAGTGTGCTTGACTACACATGGCACCTGTTTGTCAGGTTTTCACCATGGTACTTATCCATAGCACCACCGAAGCAGTTTTCACTATTGGACGGATTTATTTCTCTACTTCTTCTTTTTTTTTCTCAATTTTTTTGGTGTTACAATAACACCTGTTTGCCAAGTTTTCATCAAGGTAACCTTTTTTTTTTGTTTTTTCATTTTTTTGTATTTTTCTAGATTAAGACATGGATTCTCAGAGACTAAGCATAGAACCTCTTTAGATGCAGACTGTTGATAGGTGACAAAAGCGGCTCTCCTTCAGGAGTAGAGAGTTGGTACGCTCCTAACCCAAAAGCTTCTGTGACAATGTATGGCCCCAACTAGTTAGGTTCAAACTTACCTAGTTTCTCTCGTTTTGCTTGGTTTTTAGGATTCTCCATTAATACTAGGTCACCAATGTCAAAATGTCTATTGAGCACCTTCCTATTGTAGCTACGACAAAGACGATTCTGATATGCTTGTAAATGATCTAATGCTTTCTGTCTTTGCTCATCCAGCATTTCTAGCTCTTGTAACCTAGAGACACGGTACTCTTCATCGTCAATATGACCCTTCAAGGATACCCTTAGAGAAGGTATTTCAACCTCGATAGGTAGGATAGCTTCGAACCTGAATACAAGGGAATATGGAGTGGCGCTAGTGGGTGTATGGATGCTTGTGCAATAGGCCCATAAGGTAGGGTTAAATTATAGGTGCCAGTCACGACCAACGTCATTGACAGTCTTCTTAAGGATTCTAACAATAGTCTTATTAGATGCCTCGGCTTGGCCATTACCTTGTGGGTAATATGGGGTGGAGAAATGGTGTTTGATGTGGAATTCTTCACATAAATGGCATACTTCTTGGTTCTTGAATGGGCGGCCATTGTCTGTGATAATGGATTGTGGTACACCATATCGACAAATGATATAGTTTAGGATAAACTTAGATATTTGTGTGCCAGTTATGTATGTCATGGGAATAGCTTCAATCCATTTGGTGAAGTATTTAGTGGCGGTGATGATGAATTTATGACCATTGGAGGATGGAGGGTGTATCTTACCTATGAGGTAGAGTCCCCATTGGGCGAAGGGCCATGGTGAAGTAATTGGACGAAGTTCTTGTGTTGGCGCTCTTATCAAGTCTCCATGTATTTGACATTGTCTACACTTCTTTACAAAGACGTATGAATCTTTCTCCATTATAGGCCAATAGTAACCTAATCTCATAATCTTGTGGGATTGAGTAGGACCACTCGAATGAGGTCCGCATATACCCTCGTGTACCGCTCACAAATTTGTTTGTGCTTCCTTAGCATCGAGACATCTCATTAAGGCATTATCTAAGGTACGCCTATATAGGGTTTCACAGATGATGGTGTACTTAGCTGACTTTCACATGAAAGTTCGACGTTGGTTATTAGACAAGTCTTGGGGTAAGGTTTGGTCAGTGAGGTAGTCGAATATGTCTTTATACCAAGGAGATGTAGGACCAACAATGGTACACACTATCGCAGTATCAGGGACATCATAAGCGGGGACCAATAGCTGTTCAACCAGAAGCTCAAACTTAGGCACATTACTTGGAATATCCTCCAAGGAAGCCATAGTTGCCATAGCATCTACAGCTCTATTCTGGATACGTGGTATTTGTTGAAAAGTTATGTCATTGAAATACTGTTTGAAACTGTCAGCCATTCTCTTGTAAGGTGCAAGCTTCTCATCCTCGGTCTTGTAATCATCATTTACCTGTCGGATTACCAGTTGAGAGTCACCAAAGACCTTTAGGCTTTTAATTTTCTATTGAGCTGCCATTTTTAACCCAGTCACTAAAGCTTCATATTCTACTATATTGTTGGTACAAGGGAAAGCAATCCTAAATGATTTAGGAATGGTATCACCTTGAGGTGTAACAAATAAGATACCAGCTCCTAAACCACGGTTTGTATGTGAGTCATCAAAATACAGTTTCCATTCGGTCTTAATGTCAATGTTAAAGAGAAACTCATCAGGAAAGTTTTCCACTAATGGATGATCTGCCTTCATAGGTGCATCAACTAATTGATCTACAATCACCTGTCCTTTTATTTCCTTCCTTTCGACATACTGAATGTCATACTCATTAAGTATCATGATCCATTTAGCCAACCGACCTGTTAAATTTTCCTTACTTAGGAGGTATTTAAGTGGATCAATCTTTGCAATTAACATCATTTTTCAATTGAGCATATAGTGCCAAAGTTTTTGGGTAGCAAAGACTACCACAAGACAGGCATGTTCTATGTTGTTGTAATTCAGTTCATAGCCCACTAAGGTATGACTGATGTAATAGATGGCTCTCTCACGACCTTGATCATCGTGTTGTGCGAGAAGAGCCCCTAATGCCGACTGTGTTGCTGAGATGTATAATATCAATGGTTTTCCCTTTGGGGGTGGCATTAAGACTGGTGGCATAAGCAAATAGTCCTTAATTTGTTGGAAGGCCTCTTGACATTTATGTGTCCACACAAATGGTACTCCTTTCTTGAGTAGATGTTGAAAGGGGTGGATTTTATCTGCCAGTTGTACTATGAATCGCCTAATGGACTGTAATCTCCCCTGTAGGGTTCTGAGTTGACCAATGCTGATTGGAGAAGACATCTCTATGATAGCTCTTACTTTCTCTGGATCTACTTCAATGCCTCTTCGAGAGATGATATACCCAAACAGTTTACCTGATTTCACTCCAAAGACACACTTCTTCGGATTTAACTTGACATTGTAATTCTCAAGCCTCTGGAATATTTTGTCTAAAACCCTTAAATGATCTTCCCTTGTTTTTGATTTTTCTATAATATCATCCACATAATCTTCCATGAGGGTATGTACAAAGTCATGGAAAATTGTAGTCATTGCCCGTTGGTAGGTAGCTCCTACATTCTTAAGGCCAAAAGGCATGACATTCCAACAATATGTGCCCCATGGACATGTGAAAGTTGTCTTATGTTGGTCTTCAGTTGCTATTTTAATCTGGTTATATCCTGAGAAACCATCCATGAGGGATAGCATCTCGTATCCTGCTATCAGATCTACTATCATGTCGATATTGGGCAAAGGAAAGTCATCCTTAGGACATGCCTTATTCATGTCTCTAAATTCTGTGCATATGTGAATGCCCCCAGTTGGTTTAGTCACTGGTACAACATTTGATATCCAATCCACAGTCTATTGTCCTTATGAATCCTACATCCAAGAGCTTCTTAAGTTCTGCCTTGACCAATAGAGCAATTTGCGGATGCATTTTCCTTAACTTCTGTTTGACTGATTTAATACCTGGTTGTATTGGTAAATGGTGCAATATTAGATCTGGATCCAGTCCAGGCATGTCAACATACGACCATGCAAAGTTTATCTGTCTCTTTGTGAAGAATTCCTTAAACTCAAGTTTTTCTATCTCTGTTAAAGAAGCTGCAAAATATACCTTCCGAGGATTCTCTTCTGTACCTATGTTGACTTCCACAGATTCTTCTACTAGCATCGGAGACTTTTCTTGTTCAATGGGGAGAATATTTAAACCTCTATCCTTGGGTGCCTCTGGGAGGTTTTCGCCCTCAGATACGTCCTTTATTTTGACTTTTTCTTGGTCCAAAGGCGCCTTTCGGTTTTCACCTAGGGACTCATCATTTTCTTTTTCATTGTCTTTTTTATTTTATTCTCATTTTTGCGACTAGAGGTGTAAATAGACTCCCCAAAATATGCTTTATCGTCCAAGTCTATGGTGAAACTAGCTTTATGATCCCCTCTTGGTATGCCTTCTCTAAGTCCCACGAACTCAGCAATTGCTTCGTCATTCTTGAATGTAACTATGATAGGTGTACCTTGTTGATCCCAGTCGATAAGTTTGGGATATACAAGGGGCATGTCATCATCAGAGTTCTTAAAGGTAGCTGGTGACAAGGTGAATATGGAATGGTTGACATGGTCACAAAATTTTTGGACTAACTCCTTCTTGTTTTTCTTCCTAGGTGCAGGTATACTTTGATGTGGGACTATAGTAAGGGCGGTATCGTCAGAAGATGGTTTATCAGGTGCCCAAGATGCATGATCAAGGGTTTCCCAATAATAGTTCTCTTGCCATTCTTGTTTTGACAAGTGCTTCTTAGGACGAGGACTAGACAGTTTTGGTACAAGTTTGACGTTTAGGTCCAATTCTCCAAATAGAGCATCTATGTTCATGGTACTGGTAGATGAGAGGGAATCCCATTCATCATCGCTTGAGTAAGGGGATTCATCCAAAATTGGAGGTTTATCATAAATTGGGGGTTTGTCGTAAACTGGGGGAAGTGGTTCATGAGATGTCTTGATGTCTGCGTAATCACTCACTGCTTCTTGAAAAGATGACGAAGTACCAGGAAACCCAATTCTAAGTGGTTGACACCCTAGCCCTAGATATTTCGGTCATGGGTAGACAGTGATTGGTTTCGTCCTTCCATTCTGATATAGTCCCAACCCACTATGCCCATCATAGCCTTCATTTTGCATTATCTTAAAGCCCTTTCCATACTAGTCCTTAGCTATTTGAATAGACGGGGAGGGGTATCCATGTTCTTCTTGATACAACCAGGAATCAACTTGATCCACAATTTCGTCACTTAACTCTCCCCATTTGGTCAATGTCATTGTAGGGGGAACATGAAATGTGACCACTGACTATCTTCTTTCTATCATAGGTAGGCCATATGCCTTCAATGGAATCAATTGAGTGACACAGTATGATGCCTTTATATGATATTCGCCACAGCCCTTGTCTTGGATCTCGAGTTTAGGAGTGGTTGATGGAGGTTTGAATGAAATGGTCTTAGTGAGATGTGATTGTTCAACGTATAGGGATAAAGTGGATGATGAAGCTTCTTGGTTAACTAGTACTTGTCGTGGTGGAATATCCCTTAGGCTTGTACAATACTGAAAAGGATCCGGATCACCATCAATAGTGATCTTTGTGCCATTATAGGGGAACTTAAGACATTGGTGATATGTTGAAGGTACAACTTTCATTGCATGTATCCAAGGTCTACCTAACAACAAGTTGTATGGAAGGGTGAGATCCAAGACTTGGAAGCTGGTGTTCATGATTATTGGGCCAATTCTTATAGGGAGTCTGACAACTCCTTTGGATGATCTTTCCTCATCATCGTAAGCCTTGATGACTATACTCTTAGAGGTATCTACACAGTCTTCTGAGAATCCCAATGCCTTAACCAATTTTAGGGTACACAAGTTCAAACTTGCTCCTCTGTCTACCAAGACTCGTCGGACTTTGTTTTGATGGATTAAGACTTCCAGATGTAAGGGGTCATCATGATCAGATTTCTCAATCGAGTAGTCCTGTTGGGAAAATGTGGCATGATGCAAGTTGGTCAAATATCCTACCATTTCTTCGAAACGGTTGACATCTAAGTCTATAGGAATAGTTGTGTTTTGTAGAGATTTGTCAAGAATGGCTCAATGCTCAGGTGATAAGGTCAACAATTCCAAGATAGATATTTGTGCGGGTGTTTTACTCAATTGATCAAGAAGGTTGTACTTGAACTTGGAAGCTTGCGTAGGTGGCTCAAAAGAAGAAGGTCTAGGAATAGTAATTTTAGTTCTACGTGTGTTCACATTACATTCTGGATGCTTCTTAATGGTGAAGGTATCGACATTCTCATTTGCAGCTCGGAGGTGATTTATGATGGTTCCTTTACCATAGTCAAAATTGGTATTGTTATAATTGACTGTTGGATTATTCTTGGGTCCCGAACTGGAGGCTTTTCCTTTTGTGTGGTCATGTAACAGGTCCGTGAAGACCTTATGATCACTGATCTTTGTGTTTTTCTACCCATCGACCTCTATGGTTCTGTTTTCAACAAAGTCTTGTATGATATTCTTGAGTTGGTGACATTGTTGGAGGTTGTGTCCTTTCGTTCGATGATAGTCACAAAAAGAGTTATCATCCCACCATGAAGGTTTGAACTATCATGATCATATTCTCTTGGTTCCAAAGGTTTGATGAGATTATGTTTAATCAACTCTTTGAAAATAGTCACGATTGGTTGCCCCAAAGGTGTAAATTCACGTATTGGAAATCTCCTCTGTTGTGGTCTTTGTTGTTTTGAATTCTAGACATAGTTAGCGCGTTGATTTGGACTATTCATCGTGTCTTGATTGGAATTATAAACCCTAAGGGTGATAACTGGTCCCGTATGTATGTGTTTAGCATCAACAATGCCATCATTTGTAACATTCTTGTTCCTAGACCAAAATTTGTTTCTATCATTTGGCACGTTTTGATGTTGGACAACCGGATTTCTGCCTGGTACCTTAATTTCTCCTTTGTCTATAAGGCCTTTCTCAAGGATAATTCCATTTTGTACCAGGTCTGAGAATGAAGTACAATAATGTACCCTTAAGTCACTTCGCAATTTGGGGTTGATGTTCTCTAGGAATATGGTGACATTTTGTTTTTCCGGTATTTCAACTAGACATCTACTAGCTAGACTTTGCCATCTCTAGAAGAAAGTGGTGAAAGTTTCGCCATCTTCTTGTGTCATGTGGCACAAGGTTACAATTGTTACCTCATTGTCTATGTTAAAAGCAAAATGTTCGACAAACTTTTCAGCTAATTCCCCCCAAGATCGTATACCATATGGTAATTTAGAAAACCATTCTAGTCTTATCCCAACAAGGGTTCGTGGAAATAGTCTCATTAAGTATGTGGGGTCATACGATATGTCCATGCATGCTGTTGAGAACTCTCTAATGTGTTCTAAAGGATTCTTTCTCCCATTATACTTGGGCAAAACCGATATAATGTATCCATGGGGGAAAGGTGTCATATACAACGCTTTGTCAAATGGACATGGACATAGGTCTTGTGCTGAGATAGTTTGTTTTCCGGACATAGACATGTTATCCATCTGTTGTTGAAGTGTTTGCATCTGGTTTTGAAGGAAATCGACTTGTGTCAAGGACATGGTGTTTGTGAAATTTGGATCAATGTAGGTGTTTTGATACGCCGTGTTCTGTGATGGGTTGTGATTGGGCGAGGGAATATATCCTGTCAAAATATTCTGATTCGATATAGGGATATTCCCCATCTGGATGGTTTGAGTTGGTATAGGAATGCTTCCTGTCTGAATTGTCTGATTAGGAATAGGAATGCTTCCTATCTAAATGGGCTGAGTTGGTATACATATGTTTCCACCAACTTTGGTTCTCTTACCAGTCATGTTGGTGCTAAAGGGGTTGGAGAAAGTTGCCCTCGTAGTAAATTGTAAACCTTGTGTGATGTTGAAAGGGGTTGTGTTTACAATTGATGATGTCTGAGATGGTATACCAGTTGGTATTGCTGCGGCAATTTGAGGAATAGAGACAGTTGACATTGCAGTTTGGGATGGTTGAGTCGACTATGTTTGCAAAGTACGAATATCAAACCCTATGGGTAGTTTGGCACCTTCTACTAGCAACTTTGCTAGATGGCATTGGGGATCATTTTCCAAACATTTATCCATAACGGATGCAAATTCAGGATCTTGTACTGCTGCGTCTATCTCTTCTATGTAAATCTGACCATGTGTGTCTCTAGTGACATGTTTTTCTAGCAAGGGCTTGTGTGGTCATTTACTTCCTGACGGTTGGTTTCCGAATGGATTGATGAATTCATTAGGGTCTGTCATTGCTTTGTGTTTCTTTTTGAACCTTGTTTCGACCATGAAAAAGTTGCTCAAAATGGATAATGCAGACTATGTCTAAAAACTGATATGACCTATGTCTATATTTTTAGATTTTTTCGACAATAAGGATGTTGCTAAAGATCTAAAATGACGTATGGCAGGATGGACAATATGCAAAATTCTAAGTGGACTAATGACGATAAATGAGCCTAAGACCGGTATAACCTACCACCTATGGAATAAATGCATGCAAAGATTTGTTTTTGACTAAGGAACCTAATTGTATGACAAGGACAGTATGACAAGGTGAATTTTTTGAACTAGACTATTGAGCTGAAAAGATTCACTAAATGGGACCAAAGTGACTAGGTTCAATGACTGTGACAAACCGAAACAAGAACGTTTCCAAAGACGAGGAAAGTTATATATTCTGTGATATGCAATTTCCTAGGGAGTATCTATATGTATGCAACTTAGGATGACTATGACTAAGATGTTTATGGTGACTAAGACGTATATGACACCTAATGATGGTAACTAAGACCTATATGACACCTAATGATGCAAGGTTTTTGAGCAAAGTTAACCAGTTTCTAATCCAAGGTTGATCCTAAAAACCTAAAGCAAATAGTGACAATAATGTTTTATACTCAGCTCGTGGTTTTTGATGTTTTCTATTGACAGGCAAATGCGGCTCACCTATCAGTTGCGGTTCAAATTCTAACAGATGCGGTTTTTCTAACAGTTGCGGCTTTTCCTCTGACAAATGCGATTTACTAAGACACATGTGGTTTGAAAACTGACAGATGCAGTTTACCAAGACATGCAGTTTTAAAACTGACAGATGTGGTTTGCATGCACACATGCAACTCAGAATGTGACAGTTACGACTTGTGATACACAGACTATGAAAAATGAATATTTTGATAGACAGATGCGGCGTTTCCCCTAATAGACGCGACTCGCCATGACACATGCAGCGTTTAAACTGACAAATGTGACTCAATTTTATGACAGTTGAATTTTTCCCGAAAGTTGTTGACTGACTTTGTTTGTTTGATCAATATTTTGATGAATACAACAAAGAGAAAACCCAACAATCAATGTATTTTCAATTTTTGTGATGAAAGGACTGTTAAGACTCGAAAAACAATTACAACCTAGGCTTTTAGGACAATACTTGTTGAATTCTTACTTGGATTTCTCCAGCTACGCATATTTATGGCGAATGACTAGTAGCTTGACCCCACTGGCTCCCCTCCATGACACTCACTTATACGGGGCAGCCAAGCTATTGTATCCATGAAACTCCCATGGCATACATTTCATTTCCACACATAAACCGTAAATATGTAAGACGGCTTCACAAGGCCGACCCTGCTACGCCAACAAGTAGGTAGGATTTTGGTAACTCTACAACAAGGTGTTTAATAAGGGCATTCCATTCGTGGGACACTATCCAACGTTGGCAAGAGTCCATTTCTGTCCATCTCATCAAAATAGTGCGCGTGATTCTTGGGATTTCCCCAAGAATCCACTTTTATATACCGGCTGGAAGTCGCTTGGCTTTAGCGTGCTACCGATCTGAGTCGTCTTGGGGTGAGTACTTTTTCCCACCAAGATAGGCCCAAGTTCTAGAGTCAACAACCATTTCTCTTACACCCAGGATCGCATGACTACGCAAGGGGAGAGGATACTTCGATGTACTGAATCGTAAGGGTTACAAATGCGTGCAAAAGCATCAGACAAAGAAGACAATGGTTCTTTTTAATCCAAATGACAATTTTCTATCTATCAAACAAAAAATTCATTTTAATCCCACATGAGGATTATCTATCTACCAAACAAAATCTTGCTTAAATAAATAAATTAACACAAAGGCATTAGGTCCTGCATGCAAATTTATCAGTAGTTCATTGGTCTTCAGCTTTCGTCCTACAGAAAATTGTCTTAGGTTTTTAATGGTCTTCTATGCTTCGTCCTGCAAGCACTATGTTATTCCACCTTAACACAACTGAAACAAATCTTAGCAAAAATCCAAACAACATAAAAAGCAAAAACGAAAATATGGATGCATGGAAATCAATAAAAAAGTGAAAACGTTTTACCAAGCAAATGCGACTTTTGGAGCCATAGATGCAATTCAACTGTTGACAGGTGGATGCGGTTCGTGAATTTGTTGATAGGAAAATATGGTTCGTGGCTTCGCAGATGCGGCTTATGATGGCGGATGTGTCACTTTTTTTCATAGATGCGGCTCGTAACTACAAATGCATTGTTTCTCTTAACAAATGCGGTGCTCCGTACAAAAAACTTGCAAAAAAGAACAAAAAACGGAAAAATGAAAAGACGAAAATATGTGTGGATTTTGAAATGTGTTCACGTCGGGTTCACCAAATGTAAATGATAGATTTTTCTGCAAGTACTAGAATAACAATGCCAAATCTTAATCTAAACAATAATCTAAAATCTAACAAAGAATGAATAAGTAAACTAAATAATATAACCAAAATGATCTCACCGAATATGCGTTCACCCTTTTGAATTATCTCTATTGCTCTTCTCCATTTTGTCTTTTCAGTATTCTTGCCCTCAGATTTCTATGTTTGAATGCAAGTATAGCTTTGTCGAGTGTCTAAGAAAAATATCGAAGAATAGTTTCTCTTCTCAAAAGTGTATGATTTCGGGAGGAGGAATAATGATTATGACAGGCCATTTTATAGATTTTGGATTTTCGAACGATTGGCTCAGATTGAAAGAGAGATCGACAGATGAGATTGATGAATGTCATGCAATGTGAGTTGTGTCTCAGATAGAACGTGAGTTAGAACACGAGTTCAGGAAAGACTGCATATAGAGACTAAGTTAGAACACAAGTTCAACATCTTAATCTCCAAAAATAGACTTTGTATGCAAAAGCCAAAGTTAGAAGTTGAAGAATAATGCATTTGAATGCGAACTTGAGTTAATTAATTAAATAAAGATATTTAATTAATAAAAGCATTCATGCATATGAGTTAGAACTAGTTAATCGACTAGTTGTGATGGAGAGTCTTCTCGCAGAGATAAACTGGTGTTGAATTTGAAGATAACTGGATAACCAAAAATAGATCTCGAGTCAGAAGGTGAGTGAATGAATTAGATAACTGAATGATAGAGGAATGTGACATAATTAATTAAATAAATGAATTAAATGTTAATTTAATTCAACCATTCGAAAAACGAAAGACTTTAATTAAATAAATAAAGTAATTTATTTAATTTGACTGTTTGAAAAGGATAATATAAATAATTAAATAATAAATATTTAATTATAGATAAAGGGGGTTAAATGAATAATTAAATAAATATATTTAATTATAGTTGAAATATGATAAAAAGGGGGGTGTAATTAAATAATAAATTATTTAATTGATAGATAAAGGGTGAAGAATAAATTAGTTCGCAACATAATTAAATAAATATGACTTATTTAATTAATCAAGTTGAATAAAGGTTAATAATGAATTAATGAATTAATTAAAAAGGGTATTTAATTAATAGAGGAAATATGTGTTAGAAAGGGTAATTAAATAATTGACATTATTTAATCAAGACCACGGACTATAGAAAATTATGTCGAATGTGTACTCGCAGGCCTAGACCAATTTTCGGTATCTACAATGGTCAAATATTGTCAAAGTAGGTAGAATAGGTTGTTTTTTGGGGATTCATGTATTTAAGGTGAATAATGTCTAACAATACCATTTTCAATGTGTTTAGGGTTTTTGGAAGTCATCTAGTTGATAATGTAAAAAGTTGCAATTGTTGACATTAAAAGTTGTCAAAATTGCAATTTTGCAAAATAATGGGTTGTTAAGTGTTTGTAAGTTAGTTATGGACGTTGGTTGAGGGTGTTTGGGGTATGAAATGATTTAAAAATCCTTCCAAGGCCCAAGAAAAGTTTGTTGGAGGAGTTGATACCAAAATTTCATATCAAATACCACGTTATTAAAGCAATTTTATGTGTTGTTACTATTTTTTTGAAGTTCTTTTGTGTAGTATAGATTTGTACAAGCTTTAAATGCTCTGAGATCATTGGTGTAGATAAATATATTTTTTCCCTTTCATTTTCATTTGTTTTTAAGTGTTAAATCAATGTTTTGTGGGAGAAAAAAATCAAATACAAGGACTGCCCTGTTTTGCCTGTGTAAGGGTTTGAGGGCTAAAAAACAAATGACATCCACCAATCCACCCACTATCTTGGAATTGTAACTTGTTGGATTGGTTTGCAACATGGTAGGATAGAGGTTCATTGCATTTAGTGGTTTGTTAAAGCAAGAAACTTGGAATTGAAGTGATGCCCTAGGGCTGACGGGCAATTTTCTTGTGAATTTGTGGTTGTTAAGTCAGGTTTTGTCAATTTGATGGATGGAATAGTACGAATGAAGGTTGTTTGTCCTATTTTAGGATGATTTTAATGTGTTGAAGATAATAGTTGAGTTAGGGAGGTCGGGTATATGGTGTTTCTCTAAAACCTTAGTGTATTGAGGGAAAATGGAGGGTTTTGTAGAACAGTGACAAAAGGGCTATGGCTTAGCCCAACAATGGTGAAAAATCAATTAAAATCAAACCCATGGACATTCATTTATAATCTTTTGAATTCCTACCAACATTTTTTTAGATTTAGCTATATAGTTTTAGATTTATGTGACAAAATGGTTTTATCTATAGCTATACAGGTATGTATGTAGTCCTTGGACAAAGGATGCCCCTATGACCCAAGTTCGTAGGGGAAGGGTTTGGGAAAATCTCCAAGGTTTGGGAAAAGTCAGTATGTTTCAACTAGAGGTTGAATTATGCATTAGATGGTTGTGAACTCACCTTTCCAATTAATATGTTCCCACTATGTATATTTGAGTCAATGAAAGGCAACCTATCATCATCAAGCTTGCCTACTTTGAGATTTGTGGTATTTAGCTTTTCAAAGTCTATTCCAATCTTGAATGAACTTCTAGAGGCATTGTCATTGTGGTTTGCCTTGATGTGAATGTGTGAAAATGCCTCCAAACCTGTCTAAACTAGAATAATCAAAGTTTGTGTGTTAAACAATATGACCTTATGTCTTGAATCAATGACAAGTAAAAGAGGGTATAAGTTAGCCTCAAGATCTATTAAGGTCCATTATTCTAAGAAATAGGGTCATGATAAAATTGACCATGACTTGGCTATCACAAAGTTAACAAAACTTGTTAACTTTGTATTCAACTATAATGAGGTATTTAGTCATTATGATTTGATGGATGAGAAACTCTTGATAGGTACTAAAGATCTACCTACATATATACTTGAACTTATGTTGAGATTAAGATGGAGTTCCTTATGACCACCTTTCCTAACAATAGGTAATTAATAGTAGGTATATTGAATATGGTGGATATATGTATGGTGGATAAATGTATGCTAAGCTTTATGATTAGTAATACAAAAAATGTGATATACTCAAAAGTAGAATATTTTGTAATATTACATTTATGGATTTAACTTATGTCTACTAACTAATGTATTTTTCAAATAATAATTGAATGAAGTAAATGGCCTTTGAGACCACTTTATGAGCTTGTATTTATGTATGTGGCCAAATAGAGGCGAACTCATGTGGGTTCAATGTTTTACTTGTGATATGGATTTTGATCCCAAGACCTATAGGACCATTATATAGTTTAGTGGATCCATTAGGGGTATTGTAATCAAATTAACTAGCCTAGGGTGTAAACCCTTCAAACAGTATGCATTAGATCAACATTTTGATACTTTCTAAGTGTCACAATGTTGAACCAAGATTTATATAGGACTTGAGTTCTTAGCATCATAAGTAGGGTTGAGAAAGGGACTCTACAAGGGCATTTCAATCCTGATCAATGGTAGAGGCATCTGCAGCTCTAAGTGGGTAGGTAAGTGGCTACGTTTTGATCCATCTGCAGAGTTGAAGACTACAAAAATTTATTGGGCATGCATGCTAGTCAGGGTATGGCTGAATACAACTATTTTATTTGTTATGTCTTATCTTATACCATTTTACGAGAATGGGGGTGCTAATGTACGTGATCTTTGGAAAGGCATACAAATTGCAAGTTAAAGAGAATGGGGGTGCCAATATAAAAGATATAAATCGCTTACAGTACTCATTGTCCCTTGGTTGTCGATTTTCCCTGAGTGCCCTCAACCTCGTCGCTCTGGTTTTCCTCCTGCCCTGTTGCACTACGCTATGTGTGCTCCTGCGCACGCATATTGATATGTAGGGTTTTCGCTCCTCCAAACTCTTCCTAGTCGCTGGTATTGACCTTTCACTTCTCCAATTTGACAAGCTACTGCAACCTAAAAATAAGGTTTCGACGAAGGTTTTAGAGTATGTTAATTAAAATGAAAATTATGGTGCCATTTAGGTTTTAAAATTCTACATAGTTAAGTATATATTAGCTATATTTTACATAATAAATAATATAATTATTCTACTTATTATAATTATATATTATATTCTTTAAATATACATATAATAATTAATAATTATAATTTATTATAATTATATATTATATTCTTTAAATATACATTATAAATTATTATATACTATTATATTAAAATTATTAAATACATATAAAATTATTATAATTAATAATTAATAGTAAGTATATTTTTATATAATACAAAATATAATTAATATAATAGTATATATAGGCTTTTACCTGATATTTTAGAGGATTTTACCATTACACTACACCTGGTTTACCATTAAATGACAGTTGAAACTTGTTTTCCAACAACACAATAGTGGTTTCCAGGCATGAGATTTGTTTCAAGCTCAAATCTCACAATATATATAGTTTTTGTTAGCAAGGCCCAAAAATTTAGTTATCATTGTTGGCGTGAACATGTATTTTATAATAATATTTTAATTTTATGTCTTAATCACACCTAGTTAGTTAATTATATTGAGGGAAACCTTTAGTTGTTTGAATTCATGTGCATATACAGAGGGGCCCTTATACATAATATAGGAAAGGGTGAGATAAGTTAGGGTAGATGAGAGCCCCTCATGTGCGTATGAAACTTATTAGGACACTTGTCACATTCACATGTGTGATTCTCACCTACTCCAAATACCTTCTTGTCTCATCCTTGACTTCATACAAAATCATCTCTATGTACATTTTTATCACATCAATATTGGAAATATATCATTTTTTTTACTTATCTCTCTTGTGGAAGTATTCTTGCTCATATGAAGTTATTTTACAAACTTCAACATGGTGTCAAATCTAGGAAATTACAAGTCCCTCTCTCTTTTTTAGGATATTTTTCCAAGATAGTTTTTGGGTGTATCCTAGCCTAAATTTCAAATCAGTGTTGAATCCAGAAGGCTCAAATTTTCCAAAATCAAATTGTAATATTCATAGGTTTTAGATCTATTTCAAGAATGGATACCTATTTTGGCTTCCTAGTCCATATGGTGTATGCGTTTTTGTACATCTATGTTGATGTTGTACCATTTTTGCATCCTTTTGTGTCACTCACATATTTCCTTGGTAGATGTAACCAACACACATATATGGTGTACAGAGAAGGGATTTTCATTTTTTTAGGTTTTATTTAATATCTTTTATATAGGATATGAAATGACCCATATAGCACCATACTTATCTTAGGTGTAAATAGGGTTCCCCATTGGGCATAGGACACCCTATATTCCCTTGTCGTAACCATAGGTACTTCACAATTTTTTGACATATTTGTGGTTGTAGGGTATGCCACACTACAAGTAGGTTTACTTAAGATTATTAGTGTTATTATCTTATGTGGTAGATCTTATTTTATAGTCTGCATAGAAACCCATGTAGTCATAATATTTAGTGCCTAGCACATAAGAACTAAATATTTTTTGAACGCCACTTGGTACTACCACCAACATTGGAAATCCTTAGTCATCTCTACTCTACTAGGTATCTCAACCATTTTTTCACTCCACTAGTGACCAAGGCCACCTAAAAGCATCGTTCTTATATACCATAGGGGCCTTTTTTCATCCCTTTGAGGCTATTTCTTTCAAAATCACACAGATTTTTCCTATGATGTCATATTTTATACTTATTATTATAAATGATATTTTTGAGCTCTAAAGTATGATCCACATATTTTTACTAGTTTTAATCTAGGTAATAGTAATTTCTATTTGAACCATCTTATTAAAAAAAAAATTGATTCACATAACCTTCATCCATGAGTCAAAATTGGCTAACTTCCTTAAATTGATTAGAAAATACAAGGAATCTACTTGTAACCTCCATTTTTTGTTTGACAAGCCTATTTTCCTATAAATTATTAAAAATGTTGTGTTATTAATGGTTGATTTTTTATTTTCCATTGTTAAAATATACCTTGTGTATTAATTCGTTTGAGGGGCTAAAAGGAAAAATTTAAGTGCCCATTGCCCTTTTCTCTCTCTCGGTATTTTTTGTCCTAACAGATGAATCTAGGGCTAACAATTAGAAGAAAATTTGATATATATTTCTCGTGATGTTCATTGGTCGACTGGGATTTATTTAAAAATTTCAAGTTATTGTTATTGAATTGAAGGGTAGTTTATAAGAAAAATTCAATAAGGAAAGTATCTTCTTGAATTTTTCTAAAGTAAAGGGCCCTTTTTAGGTGTTCTCCTCTACCTTTGACGCACCACGAATGGAATAGGAACTAACTTTAAGATACCTGCTCTAGATATTTTCTATGATAACCTTAATAGGAAGCATTCCAAACTTAGATAATTGGGTGCTCTTCCTAGTTGTAATTCAAGCATCAATGGATCAATATTCCAATAGAAAAGGTAAAAATAGGTAAAATATTTTTTTAAAACTACTTTATGTTGTAACTCTCCATCCAAAAATATATGTAATTCAAATAAATAATCCACACCTCCCTCTTTTAAGACTAGTGAGTCTTGCTCCAATACAAGGAAGAAGTCAAGTGACATATGAAATTATTGTGGAAAACTTAGGCATGTTAAATCTAGGTGTTGGAAGAGGGTAGAGACATTAGAGTAAGTCATGTAGTAGAAAAATATTTCTATCTCCAAACCTTCTTCCACTTATAAAGGGTATTCCATTTTTTCTTAGGCTTTACATAAACCATTTTCTATCTAGATACTTGATTTAGGTGCTTCACATAATATGAATCATCTTATTTCTTCATTTTCTAATAGTAACACTTCTTAGTAAATAGTTGAAAAATCTCCACAAGTTTTAGTTTTAGGATCAAGAAATATATAGTTGGTAAATGGTTGCATCAATGATGTTCTCTTTGTTCCTAATGTTTCTACTAACCTCATTTATATTTATTATATTTTTCATTTTAGTGATGGGAATATTGTAGATTTTTCTCCAAATGATGGGAATATTTAAGTGATTGCTAGTTAAGTTTGATTTGTATGTTTTATTTTAGAACTAGAATGGTAGAGATAGGATAGAATAATATAACCATTGGTTGAAAATTCATTTTAAGAACCTTAAATTAATACCTTAAACCTACAAGAAAAACCTTATAACAAAAATCAATGCAAGATGATATCATTGGATGAGTATTAGTTTGCTAGTATATTATTACTAGATCAATCAAGAGAAAATTGATAGCTAAGTACTTGAATTTTATTTTATTGACACTTGATAAATGCAAGATTATAGAGGTATTATGCTTCTCAATTGAAGTAAAGAAAGTGGTTGACATGGAAGTAAAATAATTTAGAAACTCATAAATGATACATATATAGATATATCTTCTTTGTATTATCCTTGTAATTAGTTATGTATCTTCAAATATAAAAAATTAAAAGGAATCCAATGTGTATCATCTAATAATAACTTATAGAAAATATCAAAAAGATCAATAATAAAAAAATATATATTAACTAAGAAGCCATGCAAGCATACAATAGTATATGTTGGTAAAACTATAATATATACAAGAAAGCAATATATGCATACAATGTCACATGCTAGTAATACAAAACACATGTCACTATGTGGGGTCAACATGAGGAAACGCTAATTTTTTAGGAATGAAATAACCAAAGATATGATCAAAGAATATCTAATCATAAATAGTCGTAGAGTAATTAGGATTTGATCATATGGAAATTTCTAGGAGAGCTACAATAGTTGTAACATCATGAACTAACAACATTAAAAAGTACATCATGAATTAATTATGTAACCATATAAGTCAAATATAATTCTATCAAGAAATCAATATCAAATAGATAATATAATCGCATAACTCATACATTTCAATCTCATTGATCTTCTTCTTCATCCAACTCTTTGTCTGTATCATCCGATCCAGATTCGACATTGTAAGGATTGGTCATATCATCATCGTCGTCATTGATATCAGTTTCGATAATGTCATCATCCACACGGATATCATCTTCATGAACATTAACTCCTACATCATCATGATCTAGTTCCTCTTCTTCGACATCTTCGTTAGGCACATCATCAACTAACTGTTGATCCTGATCATCATCTACATCATCTTCTAGTTCTTCGGTATCTTCTTCTTCCACCACATTATACTTTACCGGCCTTCCTCTTGGATCATGTCTAACAAAAAATGACCAACCCGGTTTACCTAGAACCTCTGAGTAAAATGCCTGCTCAAATTGGCTTGGAAGAACATAGGGCTCATTTCTAGCTCGTTCGATCGACCTTGTATTAACCATGGTAAATCCACTATCATGTTCAATAAAAATTCTCTCGAGATCATTTTCATTCAATTGTAGCCTATACCATTGGACGACGACCATAACTAATTTGAAGGACTTAAATTCACACTCAAGTATATCATCCAAAATCCCATAGTATCGATTTTCTGAGACTTTTGGATGTATGTCGCTTCTAGATGAAATATTAGTCACCTAAAAGACTATAGTTATCCCAAAATCACAAGTTTTCTTCATGTCATCCAACTTTTTGATTCAAAATTTATGACCATTGCACCACATAGCCTTGTGGTGTTTCACCTACAATATGTCAAACATGTAAAAATTATTGCATCGTCTGTTGATAAACATATTTATTCTTGGTTGAATGTATGCAAAGAAAAAAAACTCAACATATATATACATCAATGTAATTGAAAATAATTAAATAATATGGGTGATTAATATATTTATACGTACCTGTTTATCTCTTAAACCATATGCTAAATTAATTTCCTTTGGTGTAACATTGGAATCTCCATTACGACGAGCTTCTTTAACCAATGAAGCCATACCTTCCCATGTTAATGCGCGACCAGATTGTTGACATCGTTCAATCCATACCATCATCCAATCAAGATTTTTTGTGATGTACAAATGTAGTGCATCCCACTCTCGACCAACTATATCAAAAAAAATTGAAATTCACAAACAACGTATAATTAGTTAATTACCACAATATACGACCTTAATTTATAATTGAGGTATATTGAAGATTAATAATTAAATAAGTACAATATACATAAAAACCAAATGTAAAATGTATTCTAATTAATCTCCATGACCATCTTATAATTACCTCTCACTTTCCTCAATCTACCTTTCCCCATCAGGTACTCCCCTTCGAATTTGTTAATGGAGTTGGGATCCCAAATGCGATCTACATGGATCTTTGTTGCAAACTTAGGAAGATATTCAGTAATGTACACCATGGTTTGGTATACCATATATCCCTCCACCATAGAACCCTCAGGATGTGCTCTTTGTCTAACCAAAGCCTTCAAAAATTTCAAGTGCCTCTCAACCATCCACATTGACCTTGTGTGTACAAGTCCACACAATTCAATCTCCTCAACTTGGTGTATGAGGTAGTGTTCTTGTGCATTGAAAAATGTCAAAGGTAGACACTTTTTCATTTCACACATTAGACAAGGAATTTTTCTCTTCCAATATTTATATCTTCTTTATGGATTTCTTTAGATGGCATCCATCTACAAGTGATTCAAGGCGCAAATATATTAACGAGATTTAACAAAAATATACAATATATTACATAACAAGTAAACCAAATGGAAAATATAAGATCTATACAACGAATTGAACAAATATCGCTACTTACCTCATGTATTTTCCAAGATCATATATAACTTGCTTGACATTGTTGTCGAAGTTGTCTGGGAGAGATAGAGGTAGAATGTACTGCAACAATTATAAAATGATATTTTCATTATTTTTCCAAAAGTAGTAAACATAATACACTAAAAAGTACATGCAGTATACAAATATATATATAATATACTAGAATAATTACCTCAATGAAGGTATTCCAATCATGCATTTTCATCCCTGACCCAAATTCACCTTTCTTTGTTATGATATTGTTTATGTTCACAGCAAATCTTGTGGGAAATCAAATTTTTCGTATGACTTCTTTTATAGCATTGCTTTGCTGCTCCCTTAATAACCAAGGAAGGGCACTTATATTAATTTGGTCTCCATCGCTATTTAATTGAATGAAATTTTTCATTGCATGATTGGCTTCCTGAATGTCACTACAAAGTTTGACAATTATTTATTTTTCATGCCTTCCATCCAATATTTTCCATAACATTTTTGTTATATTCTTTCCGATATGCATTGTATCAAACATATGCACAATTTGTAGCTGCTCATAGTAGGGCAACCTACTAAATTGTCTAGGATAACTTTTCAATCCCTGTGGAAGTCGCCCATTAATTTCTTGACGACCTTCATGAAGCATATAAGTTAAACAAATTAACAACAACAATCATTGTCAATTACAGCATGAGTAAACAAAACACGATATAAAATATAAATTCCAAACATATCATATATGATAGATAAACAATTTGATCTAATGTATAACCTTGACGATTAATTCTATTATATTCCAACTTCCATAGGTGAGGTGTCATTCTTCATGGTTTTGATGTAGTCTCTTCTTTCCCATTGAAAAGATGTTTTTCAGTAGTTCGATACTTATGATTTCTGTGTAGGAAGTTCCTGTACTCATCAAACATCTGCTTTCCTAAACTTGTTGAACGACAAGATTTCATCTTTGGACCACAAACTAGACATGCAAATTTTCCCTTTGTTTGAAGACCTGCAAGATCATATATAATTAGATTAAATATATCAATTTTTATAATTATATATAATGAATAGATTATTTAAAAAGCATGCATGATATCTACTTCATAAAATTAAATTTCGTTAAAGTGCAGTCGAATGTTATAACGTACCACAAAAATGTGTTAGCCCTGGGGCATCATGAATTGTCCATACAAGCATTGCATGGAATTGAAATTTTTTTTGTCCTATTGGTCTAGAGACGTCATACATAGTGACGACATTCCATAAATTTAGTAACTCATCGTTAAGAGACTCGATATATGCATTCATATCTTTAACTTGGTACGTACCTAGTTGAATGAACATAAACATTACATAATTATTATAACCATTTTACTGCAATATATATAAATTAATGTACATGACTATTAAATGAAAAAAATATAAGTCATTATGCAACAAATAAGAAAAATGAGATGCTACTACGTTAAAGAAAATTGATGTAAACAAATACCTAGAACAATCATTGCCAACATTATGTACTCCCTCTTTATTGACATCCATGGAAGAATATTATTATTGATAACAAAAATAGGCCACACCAAGTAAATAGATCTTAGCTTTCCAAATGGATTGACACTGTCTGCTGCCAATAAAAGCCTGAGATTACGAGGGTCTTCTTTAAAGTGTGGCCATTTTTCCTCCATGTCCCTAAATGCAGAACCATCTACAGGAATTCGAAGAATGTCATCTCCACTTCTATTTTGTGCATGGTAATCCATAAATTGTGCTAATCTTTCACACTAAATAATCATTGCATACGTGGAATAATGGGAATATAACGAAGAACCTTGCGAGGCACCTTTTTTGTTAGTTGATCTATTCGATATCTACTGATATGACATTATGGGCATTCTGTTGCAAATTCATGTTGTTTATGATATATAGTATGATCATTGGGACATGCATCTATTGCTTGATACTCCATTCCAATATCTTTCATAATGGTAGATAAATCTTGGTATGAGCAAGGTAAAATATTTGATGGTGGTAACAAAAATTCACCTATCAATCTACAAAAAAAATAAAAATTGTTAATATAAAGAATATTAATGGTACATATTTCATCCTTTATTTACTAATGATGAACTAACAACAATTAAAATAGATGAAAAAAGATGACATATATGACATACCTTAACATCCGTGAGATTTCTATGTTGCATAAACCATTCATAACTTTCAAGTTCACCAGCAACAATACAATAGAGAGAAGAGTTGTTTGGGAGCCTTCATAAAAGGGACTTGTATGCCTTCTCAAGTACAGGTAAATCATGAACTCATCAAATTAATCTCGATCATCATGATCAATTGTGCCACTAAATGTGTCATGGATCAATGTATTTGTACCATCGTCTTCAACTATGTTTTCTAGCGCATGATCATCTTCTTCCATAGGATCATTAACTTCATATTCGATATTCACAGCTCCATTTTCCTCCGCTTACAAAACCACATTCTCTGGGCCATGATAATCCATATCATGTGCCCTAGGACACCCCACCTTTATAGTAATGATCGACATAAATAAACCATTATCATGATCAAGTAATTTTTTATATATAAAAAAAATGTTAAAACGATATAAACATTTACAAATTCAATCAATATAAAGACATATAATGAACAACTTACCAATGGACGATAATCATGCCCCCCTTCAACGTGACCATGTCGCCTGCAATTTTTCTCAACTGTTGTGATTAAAAGTCTTCTCATCTTTAAGCCCTTGCAATTATTGCAAGGACAATAACATTTCCCATCACCCTTTCATTTAAAACTAGCCCACATTTCATTTTGTTCTACACTAATATTATCTGAAATGATTTTTCTTTACCAAGCTTGAATATTTAGATCTTCCAAAAATATCAAACTCACACTCCAATCATTTTTAATCATAGACAGGTAACAAAATCTAATAATTCTGATATTTTGCACCCAAAAAATTTGGCCTATAACCTCCACAAATTGTCACAAGTATCACAAATTCGCAAACACTGTCACAAGTATAGATAAATTGTTGAACTAGCTTTTATTTATTAAAATTTATGCCTGACGTTCGTTGAAATTTTGATGAAAATCACTGTTCATCAAAATTTCAACCAAACTCACTATTCGTCGAAATTTTGGCGAACGTTGGGCACAAATTTAAAAATAAAAATAAAGAGTACACATTAAGTACACATGTACCCAATGATTCATCTAATTGTACATATTTCATCAAAAAATTTCATCGTATTTTACAGTCAAATGAGTTAGTAAAGGAAACATTCCCTATGGCTAAAGATCTACAAAACAAATGCATTAGAAAAGAAAGATTTGCACAAGACAACAATGTTAGAACATAAAAAGTTATTACATCACAAGGTTAGAACATATACATGGATAACACACACACAAAGGCACATAAAAAACTAAAGGATTTGAGTCAACAAAGTGAAGGAGACCTTGATGTATAAGGTTGTCTTAGTACTATACGTCATCCCCAAATTAAGAAATAACATATAGAATAATTCTTAAATGAAGAGAAGAAGGTAAGGATTGATTGCTTCAAGAGAAGAATGCATAGAAAAGATGGGGAAGAAACCAATACCGAAGAGAGAAAGAAGTATATACTCAAGATGAAGAAGATGCATGTCTTCAATCCTAGACGTGAAGAGAATAGAGAGAGATGGATCCATAGGTACTCAGTCCTATGGAATTGGCTCTATGGGCTCTCAGCCTCGTAGAAGTTGAAAAAAGGTCCTATAGATTCTCAGTCTTGTAGGAAGGAAGATCTTCACAAGCTCTTAGGCCTACGAAGGGAGTGCCATAGGTTCTCGATCTTGTAGGGCTTGACATGAAAGGACTCTATAGGTGCTTAGTCCTAAAGAGTTTAATGTGAAAGGCCCTTATAGGTTATCGGTCTTGCAAGGCAAGCTTGATGAGGTGCTCAATCTTGCTAGGAAAGCTTGATGTGAAGGAGCTCTATAGGTTCCCAATCCTGCAAAGCAAGACTGATCAAATAATCTTGTCGCTATTGAAAGTTACATTGCAGGATAGTCATAAAAAGGATAGGCCTAGTTAGGCTTCCCCTAAGCTAGACACAAAGATATAAGACAAATCTAGTCGGGCTACCCCCAAGCTAGACACAACGGCATTAAATATCAGATATTAGAAGACACTTGAGAATTATTTTGAGAAGAAGGCTTTCACAGGGGGTCCCTTTAGTTGGGAACCCTTCAAGACACCAAGGGGCCCATTTAAAGGAACACTCCAATTTAAAGACATAGAGAAGAAAAGGGGGGTCCTTAAGAAGGATGCACATCTCTAGAACAAGTTATTGCTTCCCCCTAGCATACAGGGTAGGAGAACCATGCACAAAACTATTGTGTTTCTACCACAGAAAGAGTATGGTTACACACAATAGTGTATGACCATGAATGACATTGATCAAGTAAAGCTACAAATTCCACATAACGAGTAGTGACACAATAGAAGGGAGGTGCAAGAACCTCATGAGAAGATGCTTAGAATAGACAGGATAGAGGTAGACCTCAATATCACTTGTCATTTGAAGAAGAGGTAGGTGCATCAAAAAATAGATGAGTGATGATACCAAAATCAAGAAGTTGCATTTTTTCCTTCAAGGCCTTACATTCACGATGGAATGGACGGGCACTCGATGGTATGCACAAAAAGAATGCTTTGATTGATTATTCTTATGAAATTTCTTATGTGTAGGAGGAGGAAGATTAATTATGTGGGATTTAAGAAGCCTCAACAAAATACGCTCTTGCTCAGATAAAGAGTGAGGAGTAAGAAGCAACCCTTTCTCTTGTGGAGAAAATTTTAACTGCTCACAAGAAGAAGACATGAAGACATTAGATAATGGAGGACGAATCAATTCAAGAGAAAAAGGTTGAATGTAAATCATGTCGACATTCAACCATGGTTTCCGTTTAGATTATTCATTCAATCAAACAAGCCCCAAATTACATTTACGAGGTGTGCATTCTATAGGGACCTAAATGCCTTGTTCGTTACACCCACAACCTTTATGCCCATAACCATATTTAGAGACAATTTTAAAACTAGGGCCATAACGTGTTTGCAAGTCTTGAGAAGGAAGAGAATCTTCATTGAGAGCATTATTCCAGCAATGGGGATTATGCTCCTCTATAGGATCACCATCAACCTTCTTGATAGGGTTGCCAACATTAGCCTCTTTAATAGAGGTGTGATCATCTTCCTTAGAAGGGGGAGGATCAACATTAAGAACATTACAATTTGTGTTCACATTACCCCACGATGTAGAAGAATAATTATCTTGATAGCGGGTTTGGATGATGTTATTAGAAGGTCTAAGTGGATTGGGTTGACTTTATATTCCCAAATAAAGGATGATGTAAAGTCTAAAGATCCCCAATCATCACCAAGAAATGCATTTTCTTGAGAAGTAGACTTAGGATTTCTTGCTTTAGAAGGATCTTCTTCAGGGACATCTATCTCAAGAATATTCTTTGTAACATGTATTGTTGGAGTAGACATCAACACATTGGAAGACATTGAAGGGATAAGAGTAGGCACAACCGAAGCCTGGTCAACAACTGCCATCTCACATAAGGGTATAGCATCGGGTTCAACCCTAGTTGTGACTACTTGATTGTTATGAATGAACTTAATAAATTTATGCAAGGTAGACGAAATTGCACCCATGGCATGAATCCATGATCTACCAAGAAGAAGATTGTATGGTAACTTTTTTGACATAACATATACAAGGGTGGGTATGGTAATGGGTCCAAACCTTAAAGGAAAAACTATCATACCCAAAGGTTACCAACCGACATTATCGAACCCATGAATAACAAGAGAAGTCATTAGAGAGGAAGAGTCAATATTAATCCTAGGTAATAGATCAATGTTGCATGTGTTGAGCATTGAACCGGAATCAATGAGATTATGTCTAATACCAATATTATTAACACTAACTATGATCATTAAAGGATCCACTTGCTTTTTTACCTTAGATGTGGGACTAGTTCATGTAGATAGAATGTAATATTCGATGAATCTGCATGAATATGAGCTATTAATGCATTAACATCTGTCGGCCTAGTGAAAGAAGGCAATAAAATATTTTGCAAAGATTCCTAAAGCATACTTTGATAAACTAGAGCAGACTGAAGCAAGTCCCACAATTAGATCTTAGTCGGAGTAACACGAAGTTGCTCAACAAGATCATAACCACCAAGTGCTTTATTTGTAGGTTTAGGTGCTTGAGGAAGGCTTGGTTGAGAAGGTGGTAAAGAAGTAGGTCAATCAACATTTACTTTATTCCTTCTAGTATTATGAGTATGGGCTACCACTCTATAAGAGAGAGCCTTAGAAAGATTAGGAGAATCATTATTAAATGGAACACCATTAACGGAAAAAATTATTTTAGGAGGACTAGCTAGAGTTAGATAAATGACCGATCTCTTAGGCCTTTGGGGGGTGGCTAAGACATAGATGACATTTACAGATTCCATACAACTTATATAAGAATCATTTGAATAAATATGTTCAACATTTATCCTTGAAGGATCCGATGTGAGAGGAGATTCATCATTCGCTAATGCATCATCTCTAGAAGAGAGTGCATTGGAGTAGAGATGAGATTCAACATTCACTAATGCATCATCTCTAGAAGAGAGTGCATTGGAATGAAGAGAAGGTAGAGTAATGTTAAGAAAAGCATTGATGAGTTCATCTTCTTGCAAAAAAATATCCTTTGAAGTGAGAGAAATTTCATGAGAAGGATAAAAGATACATAATGACATAGGCAAAGCCAAGTCACCATCACATACATGAAATGGAAGATCATTAACACTTTCACTAAAATTAAAGAAGATAGCACTGCATAAATTGAAAATAAAAAGCTAAAAATAATATATAACGAATAAACAATTCGTTTGAGGGCCAATGCACTACTTCTACTTTGATGGATAAATGTTTGATTTGTCCTTTTTTTTAGGGAAGGGGTGTTCACGTCAGGTTCACAAAAATGTAGAGAAGAGGGATTTTCTGCTCACGAGTCTCTTTATTCTCAAGAGTACTAGGGAACAAACTACCCTAAACTACCTTAGACTACCTTAAGGAATAGAGTGAGAGTTTTAGAATCAGAATGAGTAGGTCATAGATGTCTTCCAGATAGACTAACAAGTTTTTGGTGAAGGACTATAGCACAACATATGGACACCAGTACGGTGCATTGGAGTCCCAACGGCGCATTGGCATCTCGTACAAACCAAAAATTGAGAATATTGCAAAAAAAAAGAAAATGATTACTTCTACTCTAACTGTTAAGGACTCTTGGAATGCGAGAAAGTAACAGAATATAGCATAACTAAAATAAAGTAAATTAAATTAAACTAAGTAAAACATATATGATAAAGTGAGAGAATAAGAGATAGAAAATGCTTACAACAACCCAAGTAATGTAGCCTCCAACAAGTAGATATCATCAATGTACCTGCACACATATGATCAAGGGAAAAATGTTGGGGTTGTTTAAGAGCTTGCCTTAGTCAAACCCTTGTTTCGATGTTCCCAACTCCACAGACAACTAGATAGAGAGAGAGAAATAATAAGCAAATATGAAATAAATGCAAGAGTGATAAAATAAAACCCCACTCAAGGAGGAGAACCCATATTATGAAATAAAAATGTAATAGATAGGGGATGTGATAAATCCCAAGATGCTCAAAGACATAAGGTAAGCAACATATCACCTACAAGGCTTAAGGAAGCCAAAGAGAAATAGCAATAGATGAAAGAGCCAAGAGAGTAGCAAAGAGTGTTGTAAGAATGTGAGAGTGTTGTAGTAGCAATTTGTAGAGAGTTGTACAAGCAAGGTATCAAGAGCAAGGTAGGATAATGTCCAAGAGAGAATCCAAGAAGCTAGAGAGAAAAATGCCAAAGATACCACAGAGAGCAATAGAATGAAAGATATGGATTTAAAAGAGATAATAGGAGGGAAAATAAGGTTCTTGAGTTGTTACAAAGGTGTCTCAGGCCGTTACCACCGAAAAAAGTAGCTGACAAGTGGAAAAGCACTTAGAAACAACTATTTGAATGTTGAAATGTCACAAGACACTAGCACAATGCACGAATGTCTATGTGGCATGCTAGTGTCCAAATAAATCATGATACAAAATGACAAGAATGAAAAAAGCACAAGCTTCAATACAAAGTTGATGTGTAAAGGTAGTTGCTAAAAAGGGGTCCTAAGCATCATGAGAGGGAAAAAATCTGATGTAGGGGCTAAAATGAGCCTACACAAATACTAAGGGAGTGGACACTAAAGTGGATACAAAAATGTTAGAAATTGCAAGGGGTGCAATTTTATGACATTACAAAACTAATGTGTGCCTACATTATAGTTTCAGGAGGGTCCTTATCCATTGGTGCCAACATGAAGAAATAAATAACAATATTTGGGATAAGTAGTGGATAATTTTTACCATACTCCATGTAACAATAATGAGGTCCCATAATATTTTTTGATGAAACTCTATTGCATGCTTATCCTCAATGATATCCCAAACTACTTTGATATGCGAGAGTTATAGGATAGAGGTGGGGACTTTGCATAGGATAGAAAGAGGGCACATCATCCCAAAGCCTAGGCATGGAGACCTCTTCCTATGCCCAACAATAAGCATGCCATAATCCATTTTGTTGTGAAGGAGTGTTGAGGTCGAGACCCTATAATCCATTAGCTCAATCATTTAGATCCTTTTACAACACACTAGGATTTTAGCATAGGGCGATGAGGCCGAGGCTTACAGGTCTTGTTGTTCACCTCACATTTGTCAAAACTATGGATCTCTTTGTGATTATGGATCTAAGGATGATCAAGATGCACATGGATAGCATTAGGGCACATCCATATGGGATGAACTGGTGTTCACAAATTATATGTTGGATTCAACATTTGGTATTGATAAACAAGTAAATTTGAATAAGGTTAAATTCAATTTATTATATTTCATTTTGAAATGTAAAATTAATTAAATTAATAAATTGATTATAATAAAATTTCAAGGTTGGAGTGTTCACCCTATATTTAGTGGCCTTTTAGCTCCCAATTATATGGCCATGTTGAGTTGATAATTATGTAATTGATATTAATCATAGTACATGTAAATATTTTTACCTTATATGATGGTAATATTAAAATTTACATTGGATTTTGAACAAGTGGAAGTTGGGCCTTCGACACTATGACTTGTCAGTGGCCATACATATTTCACTGAGGTAAGATTGACTATTTTTAATCTTTATGTTTATAAAATAATGTAAGGTAGATTTCGATTATTTAATAATATTGTTTCATTTTCAGTTGATGACATCAATTCATACTCCTCCTAGTATTCATAGAACAATGGAGGGCATTTCCACAACAATTTTATCTTTGATACTTTAATAGAGGTATGAACCAAATTAGTACATTTCATATTCTATTTCTTATTTTATCCCATGTCTATTAGTGTAAATTTGAATAATATTCATTTGTAGTTTAATTTATTTCTTGATGATCGTCATAGGGGTTCACAACTCTAGTTTGTGCTCCTACTCCTCAAACATATGAAGAGAGACAAGAATTGCTTCAGAAATATTATGAGATGATGGTAAGCAATTATTCTCGTATATGTCATTCTATAGTTCATTTTTTATATATTGATGTCCATACTTTTTATTGTATTAGGTGGAGCTCAAAAAATTTAGAGAGAAGGTTGAATCATTGGGTTAGAAAGAAACCATCATCACTTTCCTCTCCATCCACTCAATAGGAAAAGGTAGCTTGTGATCTCTTCCCTTCCCTTGAAGGGAAGTGATTACATTATTACTTTGTTGTATGCCTATATGAAAAAGTTGTACATATATTTTATTACATATATGTGACATTATAAACCTATATGACTTTTTTGTAAGTTTATATGTATTTTTATTATACTTTAAATGACATATAACATCGTATGCCTATAAGGATTTTTACTTAAATACATTTTTTTTACCAATATTGTCTATATTTTCTATAAATGAATATTAGATACTACAGATTTTATTCCTTTTAATTTATATTCATCATAAATATGTAATCCTACTGACCGATTTCATAGTTATAAAATGAATGTTAAAGAAATCCAACCTTACCTTATTTCAAGAATTCATGATTCACCCCTTGGTTCAATTGATAATTTGGTTTCTCTTAGGATTTCATGTGTGATGTTATTTATTTGTGAATTATCTTCTTGGATATTACTTCATAATGAGATGTTTAAGTGCATAATTATAGAATAATAAAATATCTAGTTGAGTCATTAATGACATAAGCACTAGAAAAAAGAGTGGGGATCCATGTGATGTATGCAAAGGATAAAACATAGTTATTAAATGATGCACTTTATTTTGTGTGTTGAAGCATAAGGCATTCAATTTGGAAAAAAAATCTAGCCCATAGATTTATTATATCAATTACCTTTGAATTTAAACACACTCATATACTTTGCAAGGGTTTCTCTAAGCTTCTCCAACTTCCTTTCTTGTTTTTAGCCCAATTTCTCGTATTTGTTTCATAGGAAAAATTGGATAAGGAATGATAATTTTTGTCAACAAGTTTAAAAGATCTCAGACTCACAAAAACTCTAAAATTGTTTAAAATTTGCTTCATTCTCCAAAAAAGGAAAAAAGGATTCATGTTCTTAGCATGTTCATAAGTTATTCAACTCACTAAAATTCTAACAAGGGATGAATTTCATAATGTTGGCAAGTTCAAAGGTTCATGAATGGATTGAAGGGCCAAAGTGAGAAAGAAAAAGCTAAGGAATAATAAGATTTTGGTGAGTTTGAAAGTTCCTCAACTCATTTAAAGGTCGACAAGGTTCATAAAAAGACAAAAATATTGATAAGAGAAGAAGATAGGATGTTGAGGAGTTCAAAGGTTCTTGAACTTGCTAAACATCTATTGTAGTTCAATAGGGGCCCATAACTCTAACATCTAGCTAGGTCCTAGGATTCTTGGTCTCTCTAAAACTCTAACTCTCTCCCTTCTCCATGTGCTTCCTCCATTCCTCTCTAGGTCCAATTCTTTGAGTGAAACTAGGACCTTGTAACCTAGTTCCAAGATCCATGTTCCCCCAAACTCCTTAGTCTAAGAAATTCCTATTTACTACATCCTTGCATCAATTTTATCCTTGTTCCATCTCTCATCTTAGTCCTACATGCCAATTTACTTACCTCGTCTCTGGGGCACATACTAGATCATATGACCCTTGTACCTTGACACCTCCTTATTCCTCAATCTACGCAATCTTTTGACCCCCACACCTCTTACCCCCTCATTCACTTTTATTGATTTTTGGGTCTCTTCTAGACCTTGGGAGCACACCCATTAGTCCCTCCTAGACCTAAAATCCCACCACATACATAAAAAAAATAGTAAATCCTATTTTGGCGCACTATTTCACATACCCACACTCCAAGATGAACGAAAAAAATAAAAATAATGGTGCTTTTCCTACATGGGTTTCTCATATAGATTTTATGTATTTCTTCCATGCCACATCACAAAACTAGTTCACCATTATTGTAATGAATATTTTTAGATCATAAGACATTCCTCTATACTTTGTAGCTATGCCAAACCTTTTGGGCCACAATTTCATGTGCAATTCATGGAGAAAAAATACCTAATAGGTATGGAATTCATTTGCTACATGTCAATTCAATGATTTTTAGGTTTTCTCATGCCCTTCATGGTTGCAAGTTTTTGGGGGTTTCCTATAGCTTGGAAATTCTTGACCCTAGAAACTTTACATTATGATATTTCTATCAGGATTCAACCGTGTAGTTTTTGAGTCAAACTCCTTGACCCATGATTCATGAGTAGTGGTTCACAAGAACCCATCTCTCATGATAATGAATGGTCCACTTAGCACTCATTGCATCTAGGTGATGCTCACAGAGGTGAAGCATTGGTCTGTCCCGGGAGGTCACCCATCCCAGTACTGCTCCAGCTCAAGCGCGCTTAACCACGAAGTTTCCCCCAAGATTAAGCCCACTTAGCTTGCTACCCCATTTGCATTATAGAGCCCCTTTAGCTCATCAATTGATAAGTAGGAGGTTTCTTCCACAGCGTGTCAAATTATGATATTGCTATCAAGATTCAACTGTGTAGTTTTCGAGTCGAACTCATTGACCCATGATTCATGAGTAGTGGTTCATAAGAACCCATCTCTCATGATAATGAATGGTCCACTTAGCACTCATTGCATCTAGGTGATGCTCACAGAAGTGAAGCATTGGTCTGTCCCGGGAGGTCACCCATCCTAGTACTGCTCCAACTCAAGTGTGCTTAACCATGTAGTTTCCCCCAAGGTTAAGCCCACTTAGCTTGCTACCCCATTTGCAAAACCTTCAGCAAGTGTTATGCCTTATGAACCATGTCGGGGTGGACCAATGCTTCACCTTTGTGAGCATCACCTAGATGCAATGAGTGCTAAGTGGACCATTATTCATTATCATGAGAGATGGGTTCTGTGAACCACTACTCATGAATCATGGGTCAATGAGTTTGACTCCGTGAAACTACACCTATTGGAATCTGATAGCAATATCATAATTTGACATGCTGTGGAAGAAACCTCCCACTTATCAATTGATGAGCTAAAGGGGCTCTATAATGAATGGTTCATAAGGCACAACACTTGCTGAAGGTTTTGCAAATGGGGTAGCAAGCTAAGTGGGCTTAACCTTGGGGGCAACTCCACGGTTAAGTGCGCTTGAGCTGGAGCAATACTGGGATGGGTGACCTCCCAGACAGACCAATGCTTCACCTTTGTGAGCATCACCTAGATGCAATGAGTGCTAAGTGGACCATTCATTATCATGAGAGATGGGTTCTTGTGAACCACTACTCATGAATCATGGGTCAATGAGTTTGACTTGAAAACTACACAGTTGAATCCTGATAGCAATATCATAATTTGACATGTTGTGGAAGAAACCTCCTACTTATCAATTGATGAGCTAAAGGGGCTCTATAATGAATGGTTCATAAGGCATAACACTTGTTGAAGGTTTTGAAAATGGGGTAGCAAGCTAAGTGGGCTTAACCTTGGGGGAAACTTCATGGTTAAGCGCGCTTGAGTTGGAGGAGTACTGGGATGGGTGACCTCCTGGGACGGACCAATGCTTCACCTCTGTGAGCATCACCTAGATGCAATGAGTGCTAAGTGGACCATTCATTATCATGAGATATAGGTTCTTGTGAACCACTACTCATAATCATGGGCCAATGAGTTTGACTCGAAAACTACATGGTTGAATCCTGATAGCAATATCATAATTTGACACGTTGTGGAAGAAACCTCCTACTTATCAACTTTACATTAGGCGAAACATTCCTAGATGCCATGAGCTTTGAGAACTACTTTGTCATAGTTTGATAAAAAAAATTATCTTAGGGCTCTTAAGAGACTACATCAAAATAACATAACCTGGAAGGATTGGGAGGCCTTAAGAATGAATGAACGCCTCTAGTAGCATTCATCTACCCACCCTAATGTGTTTGCATAGTTGATTTGACCCCTACAAATAGAATACAAAATATGCCTATATCCATGATTGCACTATTACTAATTTTTTGCTTCCCGCATAAATTAGTGAAGTTTTAGGGGGAATTACTTGTTGGGGTATAAAAAACAATTTGCGTCAAGTTATCCAATGAACCTTTGTTTTCAGAATGAAAGAGTGTTTAGGATTGTTTTGTCAAAAGCATTCAAAAATTTCAAGTTGAGTTGTTGAACAGTCCTTGCAAAACAAAGGTGAAACAAAGTTTTATTCAAAGAACAAACATTCAAGATAAATCATTCATCTACAGCTATTGTTATTATTGATTTTCAGAAAACATTACAGATATAAGAGCAAAAATGAAAGATAATCATTCCTTTTGATTACAGAACATGTGTTCTAAACAATTTCAATTTCATTGTTTTAAATTATGTAATTGGAATAAACTCATATTGCTAATCATAAGTCATTGTGTATCATGAACAATTGATTTATTAAGAGATATGTTTCTATAATCCCACACAAGTCGTGGGAGTAGCCTGATTTGATTACTTAATCAAATACTAAATACAAGAAAAAATGTATATCACACATTGAAGATAATATAAGAACAGGGAGAGAAGGTCATTCGACATTGCTTGCAATGACGAATCATTGTCGCAGTTGTGTTGATCTTGGTTCAGCTCCAGCACTAGGTTCAACTCCATCTCCAGGGCTTACTTGCAAGATTGTTGAAAGGTGGTGTTAGAGCAATGAAAAATTGCATTCTACCTTATCCCTACATTACCAAAAGAAATTTAATCAGCATCCTATCAGGCATTCATCAAATGATTAAATCATTTAAAAAGCAGATCATCAAAAGGAATCATTGAAGCCACTATATTTAATTGACTTGTTTGTTTCATGTGCAGATACAAGAGACGTAACGTTGCTAATCATCAGATTTCAAAATGAGTGGTGGAAAATGTGGCTACCACAAGGGTTGAGCCCAGCTCAATAAAAAAAATTATGCAGTATAAACTTTATGAGGTCTGTATAGTGTTTCAAAAGTTCCAGAGAGTAGCCTCATGAAATAAATCATTGCATTAATATTTCTTATGTAAATCTTTTATGTATTTTTGAATGCATAAATTCTTTTATTGCAAATTTCTTGATGCAAAGGAGAACAAATCATTTTCCTTAGTGAACAAGTACCAATAAATTGGTATCAATGGAGGTTACAGTGCTATGAATGCATCATTAGAAGATACAGTGAACATTTTCTTACAATGAAGAACAACAAAGTAATGTTTTACTTTTGTTGAAATAATGTTTCAAGTTTGTTTTCTTTACATAACATTCTGTGGAGGGCAGCAGTACATTATTTGTAGAGCTTGTGTTACTTGAATATAAATATGCAGAATGATGGAAGACAACCATGGTTACTTTTCAGTAACAATACAAAAATATACAATATTGAATATCATATGCAAGAAAAGGCCTTTTAATTATCACAGAGTCTGGATTTTTATTAAAGCATAAAAGAATGTTTTATCTGACAATGATTTTTGTCATAGATAAGTAATGATTTTCAAATGGAATGAAATCAATGCTAAAAATGATCAAGTATCTTTGACCAAGAAACAAATGCAGTAATATTTAATGCTTTATTTAAGTTCAGAATAAGAAGTGTCTGCAAGTTTCAGCTGATGATTGGGGTTTTTGTTCTTTTGTATCGGACATAAAAAAATAGATGTTCAGTTTTCCTTTTTCTGAACATAAATCCATGATGAATAAGCTACAGTTACATATGATTGGAGCCATGTTGTCTTTTAGGAAATGAACAACAATACTTTTATTTAAGTTTTGTGGTGGCCCTTGGCCATGAAAGGTGGTTTCAGCAATTCAAGAATCAAACCCAGAAAATGTTAAATATGGAGCTCATAACCATGGCCTAGGGTATGATGCAAGAAATGTCTGCAAGTTTCAACAAAAAATAACTATGATTGGGGTTTCATAAAACCCTCGTGAAAAAACCAGATGCAAAGAGGAGGTCAAGTTAGCATCTTCATGGCGGCCCGAGAGTTTATCTCTCGTCTCTGACAAAGTAAAAAGAGTTCCATGGTCGAGTTTTTGAATTAGAACAAATCTTCAAAAAATAATCAGAAAGAGTGAAGTATGGCGGCCTATATAAAGGAAAAGACAACATTTCACAGAGAGAATGAGGAGAAAATGTAGACAGTTGAGGCCTCAGAAGCTTTCAAAAGCTTCAGAAATTGAAAAATTCTTCAAAATCTAAAGCAAAATGATACTTACCTTCGAAAATTTGCATGAAATCTTCTAAGAATCTTAAGAAATGGCATTTGAAATAGATATTTTCTCCAAAAATCTTGGCCAAAGAGTTCATTCATGGCGGCCAAAATAAGAACCAGAAGCAGAAAACACAAATTTTCAAAGGAAAAAATCATCAGAACAACAGCATGGTCGTGACTAAAAGCTTACAAAAGGCTTTAAAAATCATAAAGAACTTCTAGATTTGAAGACAAAATCATATTTACCTTCAAATTTCTACATCAAATCTTCTTCAAAACATTCAAAATGGCATACAGAAACTAAGTTTCTATGCAAAGAGGTCGGCTAGGGTTCCACATGGCGGCGCTTCAACATGAAGCTTCCAGAATACAAAAGCAAAGTGAATCAAATGAATGACTTTCATTCATTTTAGGGTATGAAACCCTAAAAGGCACGATGGAGTGAAAAGGAATTGTGCCTTATGTTTTATCAAAATGGATTTATTCATATATCTATAAGAAGAAAAGGGAGAGAAATTCAAAAGCCTCCAAAGACTATTGTTTATTCAAGAAGAACTAGATCTACTTCTCCTTCTGTGAGAAACTTTTCTACTGTCCCAATTAATCTTGTTGTAAGAATTCCAATGGCTCGTCCACCACCACCCAGAAATCAGCCCTTTGTCCCATTTTATCAAGGAATCCCCTTGAACCTAGCTCAGCACAATGATATTCCAGCTGCAACCCTGAAGAGCTTGCCATTTTTATTGGAGAAGACCGTATGACAGCCATTGAGCACATCAAAGATGTGGCTTCGTTGTGTGGGGTACATCATATAACTCAGCAAGATGTTGCAGTAAGGCTCTTGGAAGCTTCTTTCAAGGGTAAATCCCTCCAATGGTCCAAAGGCCTTGTTGTGAATTCAATTGCTACATCGAACGAGCTAGGCGAGCGGCTCACTAAGCAGTTTGAGGACAAATTTGATCATCTCTCGTTAGTGGAATGGTTGACTACTATTAGAAGAGCTCCACATTAACATTTGATGGACTTCAACTACCGCTTCAAAAAGACATGGAATCATATTCCAGCCATGGTAAAGCCCTCTAATGACTATGCTTACTTGCATTTATATTTAAAGGCTTTAAATAGTTATATCTCACTCATGATTCAATCTTTGGGAGGTGATACATTACCAGCAGCATTTGATGTTGCTATTAGAGCTAAGAATAGTTTAATCCAGGCAGGTAAGATAGCCTCTAGACCTCCTATGGCTTGTTTTTCTGACTTACAGCCAACTACCTCTATTTTACCACCTATTGTAGTTGTTTTTCCCACTTCTTTGGCCTTTAATACACAAGTAGTAACTCAGGAGCATGTAGTTCCTAGCCAGTTTCAGGAACTAGTTAGCATAAAAGAGCAGAATGATAAAACTCAAAAGACCCTACGGACCTTTGGTAACGAGCTTGTTAACATCAAGAAGCAGCAAAACCAACCACCTTACCAAGCCCCATTTTATTCCAATCCTCAATTTTAGAGGAGGAACTTCAATCAAAGGCCTTTTCATCCTTATAATCCCAATGTCTCTAGAACCTCCAAGGAAGTGGTTCCTGTCCAAAACAACCTGGTTGTTGATTACAAATGGTTTCTTCCATGTAATTAGCCACATAATCAATCCACCTATTCCAATGGTATTCTGAATCAGGCACTGATGGTGCAAAGCAGTATTGTTGTTCCACAAAATTCATCTCAGGAGGCTTCAAAACAACAGCCTGCTCATGTAGATCAAGGTAAACTTGATGTTTCTTTTTTCAACTGGTAAGGTTAAGAGTTTTGTGGGTTTAATGACCCACAAGATCAATCAAATGATCATGTGTCATCCAATACAAGATCTAAGAAAAGGGTTGTTGAATTGGGGCAGTAGACTGATGGTGATGGAAATCAGCCATCCACAAGTTCACAAAGTGAAGACAGGCCCTTCGCTACACAGAATGTGAAATTTCTACCAAGAGTACAACCTTTGGCTAGAAAAGATCAGCCTAGAGTACCAGTACAATCGGCACAAGTACAGAGAAATTTTATTGTTCCCAAAGGATAGTAGAAGGTTAGTACTGGTAATTTCAATATTTTAGAGCATATGAAGAAGACTAATGTTAGTGTTTCAATGTGGGACTCTTTGGCTCTTGCTGGGAGAAAATATCTCTTACATGAAGCTTTGTCAAAGTTTTCTTTATCTCAGGAAGTTTTAAATCAACAACCTACTAAGGTTGTTCTTACAAATGACTCCCTGAGAAGAAAGAGCAGCCTACCAAGGTATTTAAACCACCCCCTTTCTATGTATCTCTAATTTTTGGCCAGCAATTAATTCACAACTGTATGATTGACTCTAGGGCCAGCAGATCTATAATGCCCAAGCAAATTGTGGACAAGCTTGGAATAGAGTGTGAACCATTAGAGAAAGGGGTAGTCCAGCTATATGGTACTATTTTAAATATTTTTAGGAGTCATTAAAAACCTAAACCTTACATTTCATGCATGCTCAAACTTCTCAATACCTTGGGACATTTTCATCATAGAGTTGCCTCCATACTTTGTAATATGTTTATCTCGTGATTTCACAGCCATGATTGGAGGATACTTGTCCTCTAATTGGTCTCTTATGTTATTTAGGACTAGGTATGGAACCAAAGTCACTATCAAGTCAAAACCTATTGCTAAGAATCATATTGAGCCCTACAATCAGAGTATTGTCAATGCAGCAGCTACTATAAATTATGCCTTGTTTGATCAAGAAGATATTACTATATTCAATGAGACAAGTACTCAGATAGAGGAAATTCTAAATTTTCTATTGGATGATTGGGCAACAGAGATGCTCAGAGTTCTATAGATGAACAACATGAGTAGGTAAATTTGGAGTTTATTTCATGCATGAGTTTGATTTTGTTATCCCTAATCTTGTGAAAAGTGATGAGCAACAACTTGATCAGCTAGTAAATAAAGTATGGAAGATGTACTTTGACGGTTCAAGGACTAGAAATGGTGTTGGAGGTGGGTGCATGCTTATTTCTCCTACTGGTGACAAGTACAACTCTACATTCAGGTTTGTGTTTAGTTGTAGCAATAATACAATTGAGTATGAAGCTCTGATCCATGGTCTCCAGTGGGCAAAAAGGAGAGGTATTGATTGTTTATAGAATTTTCGTGATTTGGAATTGGTTGTTAATCAAGTGAGAGGTATCCATGCTGCTAATAATGATCTTCTAAAGTCTTATAAGCATAGAGTATGGGATCTTATTGAGGATTTTCAGGCTTTTAATTTGTTTTCTATACCTAGGAATCAGAATAAACATGTTGATAGACTAGCAGTCATAGGTGCTCAGTATGATATCCCCAATGATATTAGAAAATTTAGGGAACATCATTATGTTAAAGTAATTGTCAGATATTTTATTCCCAACAATAATGAGCATTGGCAAGTTTTTGACAATGACCAGTAGATTGTTAACTTCTTGAGAGAAGAAGTGGAGTTTTCCAATGTTAATCAGGAGAAGCTCAAATAGCAGTATGAGGATCAGATCATACAACTAAAAACCAACAAATTTCCCAAAGGCCTGGTTACATTAGAGTCAATTTTCAATGATGATGATCAGGTCAGAAAAGAGAAAGCCAACATGCACATCAAAGAGGATCATTATAAGAACATTGAGATCTTTAAAGATAAGTTGTTAAAGCTTGCAAAGGTATGTACGTCAGATGAAAGGAATTCTTTTATTTTACTTAGTCAAGAATTTAGTGGCATATTTGCATGGGAGTATTTAGACCTGAAAGGTTTTAACCCTTCTATTGCCCAACATACCATTCAGCTTGAGCCTAATGCCAAACCTGTAAGACAAAAACATAGGCCACTTAACCCCAAGCTTGAGCCCCTCATCATCAATGAGTTGAATAAACTCATTGAGAGTAATATCATATTTTCGATCAAAGACACCTCCTGGGTATCCAACCTTGTTCTAGTGAGAAAGAAAAATGGTGAAATCAAACTTTGTGTCAATTTTAGAGACCTTAATAGAGCCTCACTGAAGGATCATCACCCTTTACCTTCCATGGAGCAAATCCTTCAAGTTGTTTTAGGTGCTAAAATATTTTCTTTGTTAGATGGCTTCTCAGAATATAACCATATCCTAGTTAAGGAAAAAGATCAGTTTAAAACAACGTTTACTACCAAATGGGGAATGATGTCTTACAAGAAGATGCCATTTGGTTTGTCAAATTTTGGAGCAAGGTTTCATAATGAAATGGACATGGCTTTCAAAGGTCTAATGTATAAAACTGTTCTGGTTTATTTGGATGACATAACTCTCTTTTCAAAAAATTCAGATGACCACTTTGTTCACTTAAGAAAGATCTTTGAAAGGTGTAGAGAGTTTGGAATATCTCTCAATCCAAGGAAGTCTGTATTTTTTATCCATGAAGGTAAATTGGTTGGGTATATTGTATCTAAACATGGAATCACCATAGATCCAGAAAGAGTAAGTGCAATTCTTTCCCTTCCTTTACCAGCACACAAGAAAGGTCTACAAAGTTTCCTAGGTAGAATCAACTTTGTTAGAAGATTCATACCAGACATTGTTGAATTATTAGTGCCCTTGACTTCTATGCTTAAAAATAATGTTTGTTTTAGTTGGAATAAGGAAGGAAAAATAATTTTTGAGCTTATAAAGGAAGCACTTGCAGCTGCTCCTACTTTGTTGAATCCAGATTTCTCAAAAGACTTTATACTGTATGCATGTGGTAATATTGACAGTATTTGAGCCATGTTGGTTCAGGAGAATGACCATGGCTTAGAGTAGCCTTTAGCCTTTTTCAGTCAAGGTATTAAGGATTATGAGCTTAATTATTCCTTTCTTCAAAAGAATGTACTTGTTGTTATCAAGAGTTTGAAAACATTTAGACACATGCTTTCTAACAACAGGATTAAATTATTGGTTGCTCACCCTTCAGTCAAGGAGTTTTTGTTGAATAAAGATCTGAACAGTAAAAGAGTCGGTTGGGTGACTAAGGTGATGGAGTATGACCTTGAGATAAAGGTTACTAAGTTGATAAGAGGAAAAGGTCTTTGTGAGCAGCTTACAAAGAACAACAACAACAGTACAGAAGAGGAATAAAGTGTTGTATTAGCACTTCAAGATAGAGAACAAGTTGTTGTACCTATTTCTTCTACGAGGTACTATAGGCTACAATCCATTCCTTATGTACTCTTAAATGGTTTACTATTTAGAAAGGATTTCCATGGTGTTTTGCTTAGATGTATTGAAATTGATCAGGTTGATAAAGTTTTACATGAGTTTCATGAAGGATCAGCTAGTGGACACTTCTCTCCAAGAGCTACAGCTCTTAAGATAATGAAAGGAGGCTATTACTGGCCTACTTTATTCAAAGATGCCCATTCCTGGGTGAGTAAATGTAAGGAATGTGCCATATTTGAAGGAAAAAAGAAGTTGGCAGCCCTTCCATTTCAGCCAATTCAAGTTGAGTAGCCCTTCATGAAGTGGGGCTTAAATTTCATTGGAGTTATAAACCCACCATCAAGTGCAGGCCATAAGTGGGTGCTCACAGCCATTGATTACTTTTCAAAGTGGACTGAAGTTGTGGCACTCAAAGAATCTAATGAGACAGTTGTTTTGAACTTTTACAAAGAGCTGATAACAAGGTTTTGAGTTCCTGAATCTATTGTTTCTGATAATGCACTTGCATTCATAGGAGATAGGGCATCTGATTGGGTCATTAAAAATGGTGTTTAGTTTAATACATCTTCTAACTACTATCCTCAAGGGAATGGACAGGTTGAGTCCACAAAAAAAAATCTTCTCAGGATTATCAAGTGAACTATGGAAGGAAATCAGAGAGCTTGGCATACTAAGCTAAAATCAGCCTTGTGGGTTGATAGGATTACATCAAAAAGGTCAAATGGACTTTCACCATACATTCTTGTGTATGGAAAAGAGGCAAGATTTCCCATATCAGTTGAGCTCCCAACCCTTGATCTGGTAAATCAACTTGACATGATTGAGGAGGAACCTATGACAGAAAGATTGGCTTAGCTAATTGAACTTGAAGAAAAAAGAGCTAAAGCAATGAAGAAGATTGAGAAAAATTAGGCTCAAATGAAAAGATCATTTGATAATAAGGAATTTCCTCGAGTGTTCCAGGAAGGTGACATAGTGTTGAAGTGGGATGAACTTAAAAGTAGAGTAGTAAAGCACTCCAAATTTGATGCATTATGGAGTGGGCCTTACATCATAACTCAGCGGAAATAGCATAATGCCTTCCAGTTATCTAAGTTGGATGGTGAAGTGGAACCAATCCCAGTGAATGGGATTCACCTCAAGCATTGCTTTAGAGGTACGAACTAAATCTATAAATATTGGAATAATTCTAGATGTCAATAAGTGCTTCTGCAAAGAGATTAGTTGCATCCTTATTTTCCCTAAGTGTTATTTTGCACAGTTGGTTAGTAGTTTTCTTCAAGTTTTACTAGGGGAGAAATGAGGAAAGGGATTTTCTACTACTAGTTATAGTTCAATAAAATATACATTTCTTATTCATAACATGGAATGGAGATTCAATGTCATAAACAATAAATATATACTCCATGGAACTAAAACTAGTAAAATCAGAGTTACAAACAGTTTCAAACAGTATGAGTAAACTCTATATAAGTTTTCTGAGTCTCAGAAGAAGAGTTTATATGGACTCCATACCCAATAGATAAGCAAGGCAACTAGCCTATTTTTTTTTAGCAGGCAAACATCCCTGAGAGGTCGCCAGAGATGTTACTAATGTTTTGCTTCCCGCATAAATTAGTGAAGTTTTATGGGGGAATTACTTGCTGGGGTATAAAAAGAAAATTACGTCAAGTTATCCAATGAACCTTTGTTTTTAGAATGAAAGAGTGTTTAGGATTCTTTTGTCAAAATAATTCAAACAATTCAAATTGAGTTGTTGAATAGTCCTAAGAAAATAAAGGCTAAACAAAGTTTTATTCGGAGAACAAACATTCAAGCTAAATCATTCATCTACAATGATTGTTACTATTGATTGTTAGAAATAATTACAAATATAAGAGAAAAAATGGAAGATAATCATTCTTTTTTATTGCAGAACATGTGTTCTAAACAATTGCAATTTCATTGTTTTAAATTATGTAATTGGAATAAACTCAGATTGCTGATCATAAGTCGTTGCGTATCATGAACAATTGATTTATTAAGAGATATGTTTCTATAATCCCACACAAGTCATGGGAGTAGCCTGATTTGATTACTTAATCAAATACTGAATACAAGAAAAAATTTATATCACACAACTAAAGATAATATAAGAACAAGGAGAGAAGGTGATTCGTCATTGCTTGGAATAACGAATCATTGTTGCAGTTGTGTTGATCTTGGTTCAGCTCTCGCACTAGGTTCAACTCCAGCTCCAGGGCTTACCTGGAAGATTGTTGAAAGGTGGTGTTAGAGCAATAAAAAATCACATTCTACCTTATCCCTACATTACTAACAAAAATGTAATTTGCATCCTATCAAAAATTCATCAATTGATTAAGTCATTTAAAAAGTAGATCATCAAAAGGAATCATTGAATCCACTATATTTTACTGACTTCTTTGTTTCATGTGAAGATAAAGGAAACGTAATGTTCTTGATCATCACATTTCAAAATGAGTGGTGGAAAATATGGCTCCCACAAGGATTGAGCCTAGCTCAATAAAAATGTTTTATGCAGTATAAACTTTATGAGGTCTGTATAGTGTTTCAAAAGTTCTAGAGAGCAGCCTCATATGAAAGAAATCATTGTATTAATATTTCTTATGTATTTTTGAATGCATAAATTCTTTTAATGCAAATTTCTTGATGCAAAGAAGGAGAATAGATCATTTTCCTTAGTGAACAAGTACCAATAAATTTATATCAATGGAGGTTACAGTGCCATGAAAGCATCATTAGAAGATTCAGTGAACATTTTCTTACAATGAAGAACAACAAATTAATGTTTTACTTTTGTTGAAATAATGTTTTAGGTTTATTTTGTTTACATAGCATTCTATGGGGGGCAATAGTACATTATTTGCAGAGCTTGTGTTACTTGAATATAAATATGCAGAATGATGGAAGACAACCCTGGTTACTTTTCAGTAACAATGCAGAAATATACAATATTGAATATCATATGCAAGAAAAGGTCTTTTAATTATCACACAATCTGGATTTTTATTAAAGCATAAAAGAGTGTTTTATCTGACAATGATTTTTTTCATAGATAAGTAATGATTTTCAAATGGAATGAAATCAATGGTTAACAATGATCAAGTATCTTTGACCAAGAAACAAATGCTCTAATCTTTAATGCTTTGTTTAAGTTTAGAATAAGAATTTTCAACTGATGACTGGGGTTTTTGTTCTTTTGTATCAGACATAGAAAAAAGATATTCATTTTTCCTTTTTCTAAACATAAATCCATGATAAATAAGCTACAATTACATATGAATTGAGCCATGTTATCTTTTAGCAAATTAACAACAATACTTTAATTTAAGTTTTGTGGTGGCCCTTGGCCATGAAAGTTAGTTTCAGCAATTTAAGAATCAAACCGAGAAAATGTTAAATATGGAGCTCATAATCACAGCCTAGGGTATGATGCAAGAAGTGTTTGCAAATTTCAACAAAAAAGAACTACAACTGGGGTTTCAAAAAACCCTTGTGAAAAAACCAAATGCAAAGAGGAGGTCAAGTTAGCATCTTCATGGCGGCTTGAGAGTTTATCTCTCCTCTCTGACAAAGTACAGAGAGTTCCATGGTCAAGTTTTTGAATTAGAACAAATCTTCAGAAAATAATCAGAAAGAGTGAAGTATGGTGATCTGTATAAAGGAAAAAGCAACATTTCACAGAGAGAATGAGGAGAAAATGTAGATAGCCGCAGCCCCAAAAGCTTTCAAAAGCTTCAGAAATTGAAAAATTCTTCCAAATCTAAAGCAAAATGATGCTTACCTTCAAAAATCTACACGAAATCTTCTAAGAATATTAAGAAATGGCATTTGAAACAGAGTTTTTCTCCAAAAAGCTCGGCCAAAGAGTTCATTCATGGTGGCAAAAATAAGAACCAGAAACAGAACACGCAAATTTTCAGAGGGGAAAATCGTTAGAATAGCAACATGGCAATGGCTAAAAGCTTACAAAAGGCTTTAAAAATCATAAATAACTTCCAGATTTGAAGACAAAATCAGATTTACCTTCGAATTTCTACATCAAATCTTCTTCAAACGTTCAAAATGGCATACAGAAACTCAGATTCTATGCAAAGAGGTCGGCTAAGGTTCCACATGGCGGCGCTTCAGCATGAAGCTTCCAAAATACAGAAGCAAAGTGAATGAAATGAATGACTTTCATTCATTTTAGGGTATGAAACCCTAAAAGGCACGATGGAGTGAAAGGGCATTTTGCCTTATGTTTTATCAAAAATGCTTTATTCATATTGCTAGGGCATGGCATTTTCTTTTGCCGAGATTTCTTTTAAATCTTTTTAAGTATCTCTTAAAGACTTAAGTCTTTTATTTTTGACTTTGTCAATTATCTTTGCTTTTGCAAAATGTGAATCTTTATTTGAAATGGTAATTATAGATCATTTTAAGTAAAATATATTTATAAAATGCAAAGTTGAATTCTTATGTGAGGTAGATCTTTACTTTTGCATTTATGTCAAAAGTGTAAATCTTTATTTTAAATGATAATTATAAATCATTTAAAATAAATGATATTTGAATGCTAAATAGAGTGCTCTTATTATATTTTACAAAGACTTAGTCAATAGGAGTTCAAATGGAGTATTAAAGCCTTGCACAAATCATGGAGATAGTTGAGAAAGTCAAGCCAACATGTTGATGGAAATAAGGGATTTTGAAGCACCTAATGATGAGTTTACCTTCAGTTTTGGGTTTCATTTGGTTGGAGTTCAATCAAGGAGTGATTTAAGGCACAAAACTGGAGTTCACTTTTAGTTATGACCCTCTTTCAGAGGGTTTTTCATTTGCATACGACCCATGAGGTTGTTGAAAACTTTCACAACTCTTGGTGGAGTTATTTATATTTTTATGCCTTGTTTGGAGGAGAAGGAGGACAACACATCATCTTTTAGAGCCCAGATTCAAATTCGAATTCTTAGAAGCTTTTCTATAAGTCTATCTTCTCTCCCATTTTTGGGGGCTAGTTCTGAGTTTTGTAACTGCTTAGGAAAATTATCCTTGCTTTGTAACTCATTTTCTTGTGAGTTCTTGAGATTTGTAATGCAGATATCCCTTATTTCTCAATAAAGAAGCACATTTCCTTCTCTATATCTCTTTGTACTTTGGTATTAGTTGTGAGTTACAAGATAGAATACTGTATTTTCATTATTTTATCAAATTCCTCCAATGCTAAATGCAAGAAATATCATGTCATAGTGGAGGTCTATATTAGTGTATTCATCCTCTTGTATAAGGATTTGTGAAAACATCATTGTTTTCCTTTTTCTAAACATAAGTTCAAGCCTTTCATTAGAATTATTTTTGTAGGCATGTTTCTAAGTTGTGAGATTATTTAGCTTTGTTCATTGAGTCTATTGTGAGTTTCTTACCAGCATTCAAATCACTTTTCAGTTGGTGGGTCACCTTGTTTTCAAGTTTTTGGTTGTGCATAATCCTTTTATGTCCTTCCCCTTGTTTTAAAAATAAGTTTTGTAAGAAAATCCAAAGGGAGCCAACCCATAACCTGGAGGTCTATTCTCACTATAGGATACCCACAACCTTAGAATAGTCCCATGTTGCATGGGATTTTCCTAGTTTTTAACTTAGCAGTCAGGTGCAAATCCCTGTGTCAATAGTTTTTGGCACGGTCGGTGGGACCGAGAACTATTTTTCAGTCCTAATCTAGAAGTATCGCACTGTTGTTTGCTATGTACAGTAGAAATTTCAGTCTTCAAAAGACAGTTTTTAGCATACCTAGTGACTCCAAGCTCTTGTTTAGTAAATTTAGTGAATTTGAGCCTATGAGAAGAGTACAGACCAGAAGTAGCTCTTCTTCATTCTAATATTTAAAATTATCCCCACCTAGAAGAAAAGGGAGAGAAATTCAAAAGCCTCCAAAGACTATTGTTTATTCAAGAAGAACTAGATCTACTTCTCCTTCTGTGAGAAACTTTTCTACTGTCCCAATTAATCTTGTTGTAAGAATTCCAATGGCTCGTCCACCACCACCCAGAAATCAGCCCTTTGTCCCATTTTATCAAGGAATCCCCTTGAACCTAGCTCAGCACAATGATATTCCAGCTGCAACCCTGAAGAGCTTGCCATTTTTACTGGAGAAGACCGTATGACAGCCATTGAGCACATCAAAGATGTGGCTTCGTTGTGTGGGGTACATCATATAACTCGGCAAGATGTTGCAGTAAGGCTCTTGGAAGCTTCTTTCAAGGGTAAATCCCTCCAATGGTCCAAAGGCCTTGTTGTGAATTCAATTGCTACATCGGACGAGCTAGGCGAGCGGCTCACTAAGCAGTTTGAGGACAAATTTGATCATCTCTCATTAGTGGAACGGCTAAATACTATTAGAAGAGCTCCACATTAGCATTTGATGGACTTCAACTACTGCTTCAAAAAGACATGGAATCAAATTCCAGCCACAATAAAGCCCTCTAATGACTATGCTTACTTGTATTTACATTTAAAGGCTTTAAATAGTTATATCTCACTCATGATTCAATCTTTGGGAGGTGATACATTACCAGCAGCATTTGATGTTGCTATTAGCACTTAGAATAGTTTAATCCAAGTGGGTAAGATAGCCCATAGGCCTCCTATGCCTTGTTTTGCTGACTTACAACCAACTACCTCTATTTTACCACCTATTGTAGTTGTTGTTCCTACTTCTCTGACCTTTAATACACAAGTAGAACCTCAGGAGCATGTAGTTCCTAGCCAATTTAAGGAACTAGTTAGCATAAAAGAGTGGATTGATAAAATTCAAAAGACCCTATGGGCCTTTGGTAATGAGCTTGTTAACATCAAGAAATAGCAAAACCAACCACCTTACCAAGCTCCTTAGCAAGCCCCATTTCAGTCCAATCCTCATTTTTAGAGGAACTTCAATCAAAGGCCTTTTCAGCCTTATAATCCCAATGTCCCTCGAACCTCCAAGGAAGTGGTTCCTGTGCAAAACAACCTAGTTGTTGATTACGAATGGTTTTTTCCATCTAATTAGCCACATAACCAATCCACCTATTCAAATGGTATTCTCAATCAGGCACTGATGGTGCAAAGCAGTGTTGTTGCTCCAAAAAATTCATCTTAGGAGGCTTCAGAACAACAGCTTGCTCATGCAAATCAAGGTAAACCTGATGTTTCTTTTTTGAACTAGCAAGGTGAACAGTTTTATGGGTTTAATGACCCACAAGATCAATCAAATGATCCTGTGTCATCCAATACAAGATCTAAGAAAAGGGTTGTTGACTTGGGGCTGTAGACTGATGGTGATAGAAATCAGCCATCCACAAGTTCACAAAGTGAAGTCAGGACCTCTGCTACACATAATGTGAAAGTTCTACCAAGAGTACAACCTTTGGCTTGAAAAGATTAGCCTAGAGTACCAGTACAATCGGCACAAGTACAGAGAAAATTTTTTGTTCCCAAAGGATAGTAAAAGGTTAGCACTCATAATTTCAATATTTTAGAGCATATGAAGAAGACTAATGCTAGTGTTTCAATGTGGGACTCTTTGGCTCTTCCTGGGAGAAAATATCTCTTACATGAAGCTTTGTCAAAGTTTTCTTTATCTGAGGAAGTTTTAAATCAACAACCTAATAAGGTTGTTCTTACAAATGACTCCCTGAGAAGAAAGAGCAGCCTACCAAGGTATTTAAACCACCCCCTTTCTATGTATCTCTGATTGTTGGCCAACATTTAATTCACAACTGTATGATTGACTCTGGGGCCAGTAGTTCTGTAATGCCCAAGCAAATTATGGACAAGCTTGGAATAGAGTATGAACCATTAGAGAAAGGGGTAGTCCAGCTAGATGGTACTGTTTTAAATATTGTAGGAGTGATTAAAAACCTGAACCTTACATTTCATGCATGCCCGAACTTCTCAATACCTTGGGACATTTGCATGAAAGAGTTGCCTCTATACTTTGAAATATGTTTATCTCGTGATTACACAGCCATGATTGGAGGATACTTGTCCTCTGATTGGTCTCATATGATATTTAGGACTAGGTATGGAATCAAAGTCACTATCAAGTCAAAACCTATTGCTAAGAATCATATTGAGCCCTACAATTTGAGTATTGTCAATGCAGCAGCTACTGTAAATTGTGCCTTGTTTGATCAAGAAGATATTACCGTAGCCAATGAGACAAGTACTCAGACAGAGGAAATTCCTGATTTTCTATTGGATGGTTGGGCAGCAAAGAATGCTTAGAGTTATATAGATGAACAACATGAGCAGGTAAATTTGGGGGTTTATTTCATGCATGAGTTTGATTTTGTTATCCCTAATCTTTTGAAAAGTGACAAGCAACAACTTGATCAGCTAGTAAATGAAGTATGGAAGATGTACTTTGACTGTTCAAGGACTAGAAATGGTGTTGGAGGTGGGTGCATGCTTATTTCTCCTACTGGTGACAAGTACTACTCTACATTCAGGTTAACGTTCAGTTGCAACAATAATACAGCTAAGTATGAAGCTCTTATCCATGGTCTCCAGCGGGCAAAAAGGAGAGGTATTGATTGTTTATAGAATTTTCATGATTCAGAACTAGTTGCTAATCAAGTGAGAGGTATCCATGATGCTAAGAATGACCTTCTAAAGTATTATAAGCATAGAGTATGGATCTTATTGAGTATTTTTGTATTTTAATTTGTTGTCTATACCTAGGAATCAGAATAAACGTGTTGATAGACTAGCAGCCATAGGTGCTCAGTATGATATCCCCAATGATATTAGAAAATTTAGGGAACATCATTATGTTAAATTAATTGTCAGATCTTTTATTCCTAACAATAATGAGCATTGGCAACTTCTTGACAGTGACCAGCAAATTGTTAACTTCTTGAGAGAAGAAGCGCAGTTTTCCAATGTTAATCAGGAGAAGCTCAAATAGCAGTATGAGGATCAGATCATACAGCTAAAAACCAACAAACTACCCAAAGGCATGGTTACATTAGAGTCAATTTTCAATGATGATGATCAGGTCAGAAAAGAGAAAGCCAACATGCACATCAAAGAGGATTATTATTAGAACATTGAGATCTTTAAAGATAAGTTGTTAAAGCTTGGCAAGGTATGTACGTCAAATGAAAAGCATTCTTTTATTTTACTTTGTCAAGAATTTAGTGACATATTTGCATGGGAGTATTCAAACCTGAAAGGTTTTGACCCTTCTATTTCCCAACATACCATTGAGCTTAAGCCTAATGCCAAACTTGTAAGACAAAAACATAGGCCACTTAACCCCAAGCTTGAGCCCCTCATCATCAATGAGTTGAATAAACTCATTGAGAGTAATATCATATTTTCGATCAAACATACCTCCTGGGTATCCAACCTTGTTGCAGTGAGAAAGAAAAATGGTGAAATCAGATTTTGTGTCGATTTCAGAGACCTTAATAGAGCCTCACTGAAGGATCATCACCCTTTACCTTCCATGGAACAAATCCTTCAAGTTGTTTCAGGCGCTTAAATAATTTCTTTGTTAGATGGCTTCTCAGGATATAACAAGATCCTAGTTAAGGGAAAAGATTAGTTTAAAACAACGTTTACTACCAAATGGGGAATGATGTCTTACAAGAAGATTCCATTTGGTTTGTCAAATGTTGGAGAAATGTTTCATAAAGCAATGGAAATGGCTTTCAAAGGTCTAATGTATAAAACTACTCTGGTTTATTTGGATGACATAATTGTCTTTTCAAAAAATTCAAATGAACACTTTGTTCACTTAAGAAAGATCTTTGAAAGGTGTAGAGAGTTTGGAATATCTCTCAATCCAAGGAAGTCTGTATTTTTTTCCCCTAAAGGTAAATTGCTTGGGTATATTGTATCTAAACATGGAATCACCATAGATCCGGAGAGAGTAAGTGCAATTTTTCCCTTCCTTTACCAGCACACAAGAAACGTCTACAAATTTTCCTAGGTAGAATCAACTTTGTTAGAAGATTCATACCAAAAATTGTTGAATTATTAGTGCCCTTGACTTCTATGCTTAAAAATAATGTTTCTTTTAGTTGGAATGAGGAAGGAAAAAGAAGTTTTGAGCTTATAAAGAAAGCACTTGTAGCTGCTCCTACTTTGTTGAATCCAAATTTCTCAAAAGACTTTATATTGTATGCATGTGGTAATATTGACAGTATTTCAGCCATGTTGGTTCAGGAGAATGACCATGGCTTAGAGCAGCCTTTAGCCTTTTTTAGTCAAGGTATTAAGGATTATGAGCTTAATTATTCCTTTGTTGAAAAGCATGTACATGTTGTTATCAAGAGTTTGAAAAAATTTAGACACATGCTTTCTAACAATAGGATTAAATTATTGGTTGCTCACCCTTCAGTCAAGGAGTTTTTGTTGAATAAAGATATGAATAGTAAAAGAGTTGGTTGGGTGACTAAGGTGATGGAGTATGACCTTGAGATAAAGGTTACTAAGCTGATAAGAGGAAAAGGTCTATGTGAGCAGCTTATAGAGAATAGCAATAGCAGTGCAGAAGAGGAAGAGAGTGTTGTCTTAGCACTTCAAGATGGAGAACAAGTTGTTGTACCTGTTTCTTCTACAAGTTGGGTTACAAAAATGACGCATTTCCTACTAACTGGTGAGTGTCCTCCTGGTTTGACTAAATCAAAAAGAAGGTACTATAGGATACAATCCATTCCTTATGTACTCTTAAATGGTTTTCTATTTAGAAAGGATTTCCATGGTGTTCCTCTTAGATGTATTGAAATTGATCAAGCTGATAAAGTTTTACATGAGTTTCATGAAGGATCAGCTAGTGGACACTTCTCTCCAAGAGCTAAAGCTCTTAAGATAATGAAAGGAGGCTATTATTGGCCTACTTTATTCAAAGATGCCCATTCCTGGGTGAGTAAATGTAAGGAATGTGCCATATTTGAAGGAAAAGAGAAGTTGGTAGCCCTTTCATTGCATCCAATTCAAGTTGAGTAGTCATTCATGAAGTGGGGCTTAGATTTCATTGGAGTTATAAACCCGTCATCAAGTGCAGGCCATAAGTGGGTTCCCATAGCCACTGATTAATTTTCAAAGTGGACTGAAGTTGTGGCACTCAAAGAAGCTAATGAGATAGTTGTTGTGAACTTTTACAAAGAGCTAATAACAAGGTTTGGAGTTCCTGAATCTATTGTTTCTGATAATGCACTTTCATTCATAGGAGCTAGGGTATTTGATTGGGTTGTTAAAAATGGTATTTACTTGAATACATCTTCTAACTACTATCCTCAAGGGAATGGACAGGTTGAGTCCACAAAAAAAAATCTTCTCAGGATTATCAAGTGAACTATGGAAGGAAATCAAAGAGCTTGGCATACTAAGCTGAAATCAACCTTGTGGACTGATAGGATTACATCAAAAAGGTCAACTGCACTTTAACCGTACATTCTTGTGTATGGAAAAGAGGCAAGATTTCCCATATCACTTCAGCTCCCAGTCCTTGATCTTGTAAATCAACTTGACATGATTGAGGAGGAACTTATGACAAAAATATTGGCTTAGCTAATTGAACTTGAAGAAAAAAGAGCTAAAGCAATGAAGAATATTTAGAAACATTAGGCTCAAATGAAATGATATTTTGATAATAAGGAATTTCCTACAGTGTTCCAGGAAGGTGACATAGTGCTAAAGTGGGATGAACTTAAAAGCAGACCAGTAAAGCACTCCAAATTTTATGCATTATGGAGTGGGCCTTACATCATAACTCAGCGAAAATAGCATAATGCCTTCTAGTTATCTAAACTGGATGGTGAAGTGGAACCAATCCCAGTGAATGGGATTCACCTCAAGCATTGCTTTTGAGGTATGATCTAAATCTATAAATATTAGAATAGATTCTAGATGTCAATAAGTGCTTCTGCACAGAGATTAGTTGCATCCTTATTTTCCCTAAGTGTTATTTTGCACAGTTGGTTAGTAGTTTTCTTCAAGTTTTGTTGGGGGAGAAATGAGGAAAGGGATTTTCTACTACTAGTTATAGTTCAATAAAATATACACTTCTTATTCATAACATGGAATGGAGCTTCAATTTCATAAACAACAAATATATACTCCTTGGAACTAAAACTAGTAAAATCAGAGTTACAAACAGTTTCAAACAGTATGAGTAAACTCTATATAAGTTTTTTGAGACTCGGAAGAAGAGTTTATATGGACTCCATACCCAATGGATAAGCAACACACCTTGCCTATTTTGTTTAGCAGGCAAACATCCCTGAGAGGTCGCCAGAGATGTTACTAATTTTTTGCTTCCCGCATAAATTAGTGAAGTTTTATGGGGGAATTACTTGCTCGGGTATAAAAAAAAATTTACGTCAAGTTATCCAATGAACCTTTGTTTTTAGAATGAAAGAGTGTTTAGGATTGTTTTTTCAAAATCATTCAAATAGTTCAAATTGAGTCGTTGAACAGTCCTAAGAAAATAAAGGCTAAACAAAGTTTTATTCGGAGAACAAACATTCAAGCTAAATCATTCGTCTACAGTGATTGTTACTATTGATTGCTAGAAATCATTACAAATATAAGAGAAAAAATGCAAGGTAATCATTCTTTTTTATTGCAGAACATGTGTTCTAAACGATTGCAATTTCATTGTTTTAAATAATGTAATTGGAATAAACTCATATTGTTAATCATAAGTCGTGTATCATGAACAATTTATTTATTAAGAGATATGTTTCTATAATCTCACACAAGTCATGGGAGTAGCCCGATTTGATTAATTAATCAAATACTGAATATAGGAAACAATTTATATCACACAACTGAAGATAATATAAGAACAGGGAGAGAAGGTGATTCGTCATTGCTTGGAATAGTTGCAGTTGTGTTGATCTTGGTTCAGCTCTCGCACTAGGTTCAACTCCAGCTCCAGGGCTTACCTGGAAGATTGTTGAAAGGTGGTGTTAGAGAAATGAAAAATCACATTCTACCTTATCCCTACATTACTAATAGAAATGTAATCTAGATCCTATCAAAAATTCATCAAATGATTAAGTCATTTAAAAATTAGATCATCAAAAGGAATCATTGAATCCACTATATTTTACTGACTTCTTTGTTTCATGTGCAGATATAGGAAACATAATGTTGTTGATCATCATATTTCAAAATGAGTGGTGGAAAATGTGGCTCGCACAAGGGTTGAGCCCAGCTCAATAAAAATGTTTTATTCAGTATAAACTTTATGAGGTTTGTATAGTGTTCCAAAAGTTACAAAGAGCAGCCTCATATGAAAGAAATCATTGTATTAATATTTCTTATGCAAATCTTTTATGTATTTTTGAATAAATAAATTCTTTTATTGCAAATTTATTGATGCAAAGAAGGAGAATAGATCATTTTCCTTAGTGAATAAGTACCAATAAATTTATATCAATGGAGGTTACAGTGCCATGAAAGCATCATTAAAAGATACAGTGAACATTTTCTTACAATGAAGAATAAAAATTTAATGTTTTACTTTTGTCAAAATAATGTTTCAGGTTTGTTTTGTTTACATAGCATTCTGTGGGGGAAACAGTACATTATTTGCAGAGCTTGTGTTACCTGAATATAAATATGTAGAATGATGGAAGACAACAGTGGTTACTTTTCAGTAACAATACAAAAATATACAATATTGAATATCATATGCAAGAAAAGGCCTTTTAATTATCACAGAGTCTGGATTTTTATTAAAGCATAAAAGAATGTTTTATCTGACAATGATTTTTGTCATAGATAAGTAATGATTTTCAAATGGAATGAAATCAATGCTAAAAATGATCAAGTATCTTTGACCAAGAAACAAATGCAGTAATATTTAATGCTTTATTTAAGTTCAGAATAAGAAGTGTCTGCAAGTTTCAGCTGATGATTGGGGTTTTTGTTCTTTTGTATCGGACATAAAAAAATAGATGTTCAGTTTTCCTTTTTCTGAACATAAATCCATGATGAATAAGCTAAATTTACATATGAATGGAGCCATGTTATCTTTTAGGAAATGAACAACAATACTTTATTTTAAGTTTTGTGGTCGCCCTTGGCCATGAAAGTTGGTTTCAGCAATTCAAGAATCAAATTGAGAAAATGTTAAATATGGAGCTCATAACCATGGCCTAGGGTATGATGCAAGAAGTGTTTGCAAGTTTCAACAAAAAGGAACTACAACTGGGGTTTCAGAAAACCATCGTGAAAAAACCAGATGCAAAGAGGAGGTCAAGTTAGCATCTTCATGGCAGCCCGAGAGTTTATCTCTCCTCTCTAAAAAAGTACAGAGAGTTCCATGGTCAAGTTTTTGAATTAGAACAGATCTTTAGAAAATAATCAGAAAGAGTGAAGTATGGTGATCTGTATAAAGGAAAAAGAAACATTTCATAGAGAGAATGAGGAGAAAATGTAGATAGTCGTGGCCCCAAAAGCTTTCAGAAGCTTCAGAAATTGAAAAATTCTTCCAGATCTAAAGCAAAATGATGCTTACCTTCGAAAATCTACACGAAATCTTCTAAGAATCTTAAGAAATGGCATTTGAAACAAAGTTTTTCTCCAAAAATCTGGGCCAGAGAGTTCGTTCATGGCGGCCAAAATAAGAACCAGAAACAGAAAACACAAATTTTCAGAGGGGAAAATCATGAGAACAGTAGCATGGCCATGGCTAAAAGCTTACAAAAGGCTTTAAAAATCATAAAGAACTTCCAGATTTGAAGACAAAATCATATTTACCTTCAAATTTCTACATCAAATCTTCTTCAAAACATTCAAAATGGCATACAGAAACTAAGATTCTATGCAAAGAGGTCGGCTAGGGTTCCACATGGCGGCGCTTCAGCATGAAGCTTCCAAAATACAAAAGAAAAGTGAATGAAATGAATGACTTTCATTCATTTTAGGGTGTGAAACCCTAAAAGGCATGATGGAGAGAAAAGGCATTTTGCCTTATGTTTTATCAAAAATGCTTTATTCATATTGCTAGGGCGTGGCATTTTCTTTTGCCGAGATTCCTTTTAAATCTCTTTAAGTATCTCTTAAAGACTTAAGTCTTTTATTTTTGACTTTGTCAATTATCTTTGCTTTTGCAAAATGTGAATCTTTATTTGAAATGGTAATTATAGATCATTTTAAGTAAAAGATATTTATAAAATGAAAAGTTGAATTCTTATGTGAGGTAGATCTTTACTTTTGTATTTATGTCAAAAGTGTAAATATTTATTTTAAATGATAATTATAAATCATTTAAAATAAATGATATTTGAATGCTAAATAGAGTGCTCTTATTATATTTTACAAAGACTTAGTCAATAGGAGTTCAATTTGGAGTATTAAAGCCTTGCACGAATCATGGAGATAGTTGAGAAATTTATGCCAACATGTTGAGGGAAATTAGGGATTTTGATGCACCTAATGATGAGTTTACCTTTAGTTTTGTGTTTCATTTGGTTGGAGTTCAATCAAGGAGTGATTTAAGGCACAAAACTGGAGTTCACTTTTAGTTATGACCCTCTTTTGGAGGGGTTTTTATTTGCATACGACCCATGAGGTTGTTGAAAACTTTCACAACTCTTGGTGGAGTTATTTACAGTTTTATGCCTTGTTTGGAGGAGGAAAATGCATCATTTTTTGGAGCCGAGATTCAAATTCAAATTCTTAGAGGCTTTTCTATAATTCTATCTTCTCTCATTTTTGAGGGCTAGTTTTGAGTTTTATAATTGCTTAGGCAGATTATCCTTGCTTTGTAACTCATTTTCTTGTGAGTTCTTGAGGTTTGTAATGCATATATCCCTTATTTCTTAATAAAGAAGCACATTTCCTTCTCTATATTTCTTTGTACTTGGGTATTAGTTGTGAGTTACAAGATAGAATATTGTATTTTCAATATTTTAACAAATTCCTCCAATGCTAAATGCAAGAAAAATCACGTCATAGTGCAGGTCTATGTTAGTGCTTTCATCCTCTTGTATAAGGATTTGTGAAAGCGTCATTGTTTTCCTTTTTCTAAACATAATTCAAAGCCTTTCATTAGAATCATTTTTGCAGGCATGTTTCTGAGTTGTGAGATTATTTAGCTTTGTTCATTGAGTTTGTTGTGAGTTTCTTACCAGCATTCAAATCACTTTTCAGCTGGTGGATCACCTTGTTTTCAAGTTTTTCGTTATGCATAATCCTTTTATCTCTTTCCCCTTGTTTTAAAAATAAGTTTTGCAATAAAATCCAAAGGGAGCCAACCCATAACCTGGAGGTCTATTCTCACTATAGGATACCCATAGCCTGAGAATAGTCCCATGTTGCACTATATTTTCCTAGTTTTTAACTTAGCAGTCGAGTGCAAATCCCTGTGTCAACATGCACTACTCTCAAATGACACTTTTTGCAAGAATGAAATTAGTGTTGAAATGGTCAAATAGTGTTGATTTGACCAAAAATAAGATAGGGTACTATAGAAGGACCTCATATCCACCTGCAAGTCTAGACAAAACATTTGTAGGTGCCACGAGCTCTAAGAACTATTATGCCATAGTTTAGCAGTTTTTGTCTCTTAGGGCTCTTAAGAGACTACGTCGAATTAGTGTATCTTGCAAGGACTGGATGACCTAAGGAACATACTCATTTGGGTGCTCTACATGATGGCAGGGTCATAAAAGTTTTATACTTAGCCACTTTTTTAGAATTTTGAATTTAGGAAAGTGACTAAAGTGGAAGGAAAGGGAACCCTAACTAGAAGCACCATTAACACAATGTCCCATCAGGGTCTCTCAAATATGTTATAATTGGTGGGGGAATAAAATTTCAATAAACACCAATGGATAGGGAACCTCTTGCAACTATCATGTATGGGTGCTTTAGTTCGTGGATCAATGAGCAACACACACAAATCATATTTCAATATTTTATTTTATTTTATTTTACTTGTTGGAGCGATAACTTTGAGACACAAAATTACCACAATTCCTCTCTCTTATTTGACCACATGTTGATTTGGTCACTCGTGGAATATATATGAGAGATGATAGATTCCAATGAGGTGGCAAGGGTTTTCTAATGAGAACTAGTTCCACTTGATTTTTTCAACCTATTGATCAATTCTTGAAGTTCCATTTTATTGTTTCCAATTTTACTTATTATATTTTCTTGCATTTGTGAAGGATGTCAAGGTATTAATGGAAGAGTTTGTTGAGGGTTTAGTTGGCCATGTTCTTCATTAGGATTTTCATCAATTGGTGAACTGGGGGTTTCTTTAATTAGAGAAGTATTTTCAACACCTAAAAATTAAAAAATGAATCAAAATAATTATTTAATTTCTATTTCATTCAATTGTATACTTAAGAAATAGAAAAATTACCTCATCAACCTCACAAATATCGTGGTGGTATTTTGATGGTGACTTGATCAAATTAGAACACGTGCATTCTATTTATCACTTTCAATGTGTTGTAGAGGTTAGAGTTTGGGTTCAAATGAACTTGACCTCTTTCAATTTTTATTTTCAATAGAGTACAATGTGAGTGTGTTATGGATTAGTAGTGATTGGCCTAGGCCAGTCACTACCAAGCCATAATGTGAGTGTATTATAGTGTGCTTGTGTTATGACATAGATGGACCAAAAAGTGGCCAGCCATTGTTTGGTCCCCAATATTTTGTACACACCCATTAACAATTTAATTGATAACATACTTGTGAGATTTGTTGATGTAAATATTCCCCAAGATTCCATGCTTGAATAAAAGAATGGAAGTATTTATCTACATTTTTCATTTGTGACCATTTATCTAACAAAGTTTATCCATATTTAGTGTTCCATCTAGCTATATGAATCCATGCACATTTGACGGATCTCTATGTTGCTAATCACATTTAAACTAGTAATCTTTTACTTTCATTTCTTTTTGTAGTATCTTATTTTTTATGTGTATCCTAGGTGTTTATAATGCATAACTATATATAAATTTAACCAACAATATTTTATTTAAGAAAAATAGATTCCTCATGCTCTTTTTGGTGGTGTTCCTATAATTGGTGCAAGTAGATTGGTCCAATACATGTATTAGATGCAATCAAAGTGAATAATACATGGGTGATCCAATTTAATGAAGCATGTGAATTAATTCATCACAATATTTTTCCAATATGATCTTGTAACCATTAAGGTGGTTCCATATTACATCAAATGATCAATTAGTTGGGATTGGGGTATATTTTTCATATTTTCACATTACTCATTAATGTTGATTGATATATCTTGAAGAAATTTTTCACAAACACTATAGACGATCTTTGTGCATAATATCTCATGATCATTTTCATCATGTAATATTTAAATAATAGGTGTCACCCAAAATGGTGATCCTTATATTAAAATGCATGTTTAAAAAATCTATGTAGTTGTACTCATCCATTTTTAGTTTTATCCAATCACATCTACCATCAAGAAGCAATGTTGAAAATTCCATATCAAGTAAACCTAATGTCACATAATCATTTATAGGAAATTATCCTATTCATAACTAATAAACCAATGTTTTTGGATCTACATCAAGGTTATTTATCCATGTATGGATCAATTCCATCTCTCTTGGGGTATTGGGTGATTTGGAGGTCATTGATACATTGTATGATCAATAAAATTATTTCATTCATATCCTTGAACGAACCTACAAATATAATTTTATTTTGTTAGAAACCAAGATCAGACATGCAAACCAGAAAAAACATTCCACAAGAGAAAAACAGAAAAAGAAAAGCAATTTGCATTAAGATGTGCAAATGAATTGTATTTAGGAATTAAGAAATTACAAAAGATGAATTGCTTTATAAAAGCAAAGTATGCAAAACCCTAAAGGTAAAACATAATGTTGACCTAAAATTAGCTCAACTAAATAAAGCTTACTTATTAATTAAGTAAACTAATTATTACCTAAGTAAATTTAATAAAATGTAATTAAATAATTAATTACACCAACACCCCCCCTTAAGTAAAACTTAGGAAGAATGAAAAAAAAAACATGCAAATAATGCACGGATGGGTCCATGAAAGCATGAATGGGTCCCGACTACAAGGCCATGTTAGGTACCCATGTACAAATGCAATGAATGGGAAAGAGGAGAAAACCCAATGGGACTAAACCCCCCCTCAATGAGATGACCTGCTGCAAAGAAGCACTGGAAGAACACTGGAATCCTAAATTTGACGAGAAAGGAAAGATACTTTTGTTTACGAGAAACCATATGAGAGTCACTAAAGGACTCGGGCAGAATCATAAAGCAACAGTAGACCCGATGCCAAGGAACACTGGAAAACTCACAAACTGGAACAACCATGGAATCTATGAAGCAATAGTAGATGCATAATGATGCCCCCCATAAGAGGGAATGATATGATGAAAGAATCCATAAGCTATGTGTATCTCAATGCCGATGCCAAAATGTGAATAAAACTGATCCATAGGAGAAAGTACCATGAAGATTCTGGAACATTAACCATAAAATGAATGACCCTCAAACTGAGATGTGAACCGATGAGAACCAAAATGTTTCAAGCTATGAGCAAGATGTGGCCAAAAGAAACAATAGAATCCAGATACAACTCATACGAGTTGTCATCAATATGAAGATGAGATCAAAGTGCATGCAATGCAACTACACTCTAATCAAATTATTATGCAAGAATCCCCCCTAATAGAACTTTATATAAGTTCATTTATTACAATACCCCATGATTGTAAAAGGAGAACATGCAAAACATGCATAAATCAAAGAGAAAATGCAAACCTAATGCATGAAAATAAGAAAGAGTGCATGCACACATCAATGTTCACATATGCCTCCATGATTAAAATTGACCTTAGATCTATGTAGAGGACTGAATCAGATTTTTGGTGCCGCTTGAATCATGAAAAATTGATAATCGAGGCAAAATTTATGCCCTCTGAAGCGAAAACTGCTTCATCTGACTTCAAAGGCCTTCATGGTACGAAAATCAAGGTAGCATAGAAATCGAGAAGGCATGGAAATTGAGGAAAATGATATGAAAACCAAAGCAACTCAAAAATGATTTATGCACCAAAAAAATTATGGCACAAAAATTGATGCATCCATATGGATCCGTACAGTCGTACGGATTTTTCTGGCAACGTTTTTGAAAATCCCCAAAAACACAAAAAATCAATTTTCAGCAAACCCTATAATATTTTATATGAAAATAGGGGTTTTTAGGCCTTTTGAGTGCACTCATGAGGTTACTTTTTCACCAGCATGCACCGTTTTAGAGATTAAGATCAAAAGTTCTCAAAAAAGATGAAAAACCCCTTTGATCTGACAAAATATTGTCGTAGCTTCAAACCCTCACAAATCTGATAAATGGAAATGAAAATCAATGAAACAAAATCCAATCCTGGCTTTTTTCAACGCTCTAAATCCAATGGAGATGTCTGATCTAATCCAAAATGCTTCAGAAATAAGCTCAAGGCATGAAACCCTCGAGGAACACCGAACGTGCTCTGCAATGAATTTCTCCAAAAACTGAGAAGAGGCTGCAAATCAAGGCTCTGATACCATGTTAGAAACCAAGATCAGACATGCAAGCCAGAAAAAACCTTCCATAAGAGAAAAATAGAAAAAGAAAAGCAATATGCATTAAGATGTGCAAATGAATTGTATTTAGGAATTAAGAAATTACAAAAGATGAATTACTTTATAAAAGAAAAGTATGCAAAACCCTGAAGGTAAAACCTAATGTTGACCTAAAATTAGCTCAACTAAATAAATCTTACTTATTAATTAAGTAAACTAATTATTACCTAAGTAAACTTAATAAAGTGTAATTAAATAATTAATTACACCAGCATATTTACATTATAGTCAAATTTTATATGGAAAAAGTTTAGCTACTTGAAAATTGTGATCCTAATAAAATGTTGCTTCCTAAAGTGTGAGAGATTAGATAAAACTAATAGTGCAATAAAGAGAAACAACAAGATAATAGGGCACCTCAATGATTAGCCTAAGAAAATGAACAATATGAAAGCAAGATAAACAAATAAATTGCTGTTATACCTTCATGTTGTTGCTTCCTTGGTTGGCCCTTGATGTTGAAGTCTTGTGTGCTCCTTGGATGGCAATGAAAATGAAGTGGATGCAAGATGAATTGATGCAATATGGATGCTAAAATAGATGAGAGATTGAATGGCAATTTTGCAAGAGTTTATTTGCAAAAGACTTGATCCTCTAAAATGAAGGAATTGAAGGGGTATTTATAGGCCAAATTGAATTCTCTAGAGAATTCAACGGTTGGGATTGATCCAACAAAGATCAAGATGAAGGGCTATGGTGAGTTGAGGACTCACAAGCCCTCACATCTTGACATGTGGAAGGTGACATGTAGAGGGTGGAGTGATGTGGAAATGAGGTGGAAGAGAAGGACAAGAGGTGGAAGGGAAGGACATGAGGTGGATGAAGGACAAGTACCTTTGAGGTACCTTGGGGGATGAGAAGATTTCCTCAAAAAGGAACTTCTTGTCCCCAAATGAGGATGAAAGAGACTTTTGAGGAATTTTAGAATTCCTCAAAAATCTCCATGGGAAAAGGGGAAATGTGTGGGAAGAATAAATGTAAATTAAAAATTTACATTTAATGGAAGATTCATTGGATAAAAGGAGATCTCCAAAAAGCTGGAGATTTGTCACATGTGGGAGATGTGACAAGTCCAAGGTTCTAGAAGCCCTTGGCACATGTGAAGTGACAAGGCAAGGCTTCTAGAATCTTGCATGGGGATGGGAAAGACCTTGGGAGGATAAAAATGAATTAAAAATTCACATGGGGAAGAGAGGAACTTTGGCAAATAAGTGTGAATTAAAAATTCACATGGGGAAGGGAGTCCAGGCTAAAAATGGTAAGTGGGAAGGTTGACCAAAAAAGGTAAGCCAAAAGTGGCTAATGATTCTGATTAAGGTTGTGCAAACACCTGATTAAGCTAATTAATGATGGATTAGAGGCAAGTGGGAGATTATGGAGGATGTGACACTTAATCAAGATTAAGTGGTGCACATCCTAATCATAGATTAATTAATTTAATCTAGATTAGAAGAGGGTTATGGAGAATGTGACAAGGAGAGAGAAAAAGGAGAATTAAAAATTGATTTTAATTCAAATGGGTTAAATGACTAAATAGATGAATAAAGTAGACAATTTTGATCATATGAGAGTGATCAAATTTGATGTCTACAAAAATATTTTCATCAAAGTTCAATAGAAGTTCACTAAGAGTATTTTCGTTAATCTCAACATTTAAATGAAACTTGTCGTGTTTGATTTTTTTAGTTTAAATGCTCTCTATTGACTATGAAATAATTTATACCACATTGATCCCTCTTCCAAACTATAACCATTGATAAATATTTATTCAGCATGGAAAAACTTTAGAAATGTCCTTTACATCTTGTGGAAAAATTATTGTTTATTCCTTATATTTATATTGACCTCTAGTTGTATGTGTTGCTTGTAGGATTGGGCTAACACATATTATCAACATTTCCACTTCATGTGTTAAGTTTGCAAAGTTTTGATGGTTGTGACCTAGGATCCATATTGTTTGATGTTAAAAATTGATTATTACTCTTATATTGTCAAGATCTAGTGCATACAAGATCTTCAAGTGTGCTAGAAAATTTTATTTGAAGTTGTCATTCTTGACAAATATAACACACTCTTGTTGAAAAAAAGTTATACATACTATATAAAAAAAGAATTTAGAAAGTATTGATATCTCTTGCAATCATTACATTAGGACAATGAATATTTTATACATTATTTACAATAACTATATCAATTTCATGTCACAATCTATCAATCTTGAATTTCTATCTTCATAATCAATATCAATATTCTAGCATTTGTTTCATTATAGTACATTTGAGTTGCTTGATGATTACTGTAGACACCTAAATTTGACAACTTCCATATGTAATATCTATTGTTTCAAGTACACAATCTATCAATCTTGAATTTCTATCTTCATAATCAATATCAATATTCTAGCATTTGTTTCATTATAGTACATTTGAGTTGCTTGATGATTACTATAGACACCTAAATTTGACAACTTCCATATGTAATATCTATTGTTTCAAGTACACAATCTATCAATCTTGAATTTATATCTTCATAATCAATATCAATATTCTAGCATTTGTTTCATTATAGTACATTTGAGTTGCTTGATGATTACTGTAGACACCTAAATTTGACAACTTCCATATGGTTGTAATCCCATCAATTATTCGTCTAATCCATCTATATTAATTAAATGACACATTTAATTAATATTATCCCCTTTCCCTAAGGTTCCCAAAAGTATTTAATTAAATACTTTATCATTTACCATTTCCTCTCTAAATTAAATCAATCAATCAATTTATTAATTTAGTCAATTATCCTTTTTTATTTTTAATTCATTTTTTCTCTCTCCTTGTCCCATCCTCCATAACCCTTTCACTAATCTAGGTTAATTTAATTAATCCTTCATTAAGATGTGCATATCCTTAATTAAGATTAATGTCACATCCTACATATCTAGCCACTTGCCTCTAATCATCATTAATTGGTATAATCACCTGTTTGCACAATCCTAATCCTAATCACTTACATTTTCTAGCATGTCCTTAAGTCAACATTTTTTGGGTTGACCTCTTCCCCATGTGAATTAAAAATTCACACTTATTCCCCCCATGCATTTGTCTTCCCCATGACCTCTCAAAGGTCACATCGTACCCATGGGACAAGGACCCCTTTTAGGGGAATCTTATCTTACCCATTGGTTTCTTCCAAAAAGTGAATTAAAAATTCACTTTTATTTCTCGAAGGCCATCTCCAATCCCCATGGTGACAAGAGTGGACTTTCTAAAAGTCCTCACTTGTCATTTTCAGCTCCATATGGGGCCAAGGAATACCTTTTTGGGGAAATCTTCTCCCATACCAAGGTACTTGCAAGTACCTTGGGACCACATGGCCTTTTCCACATCACTTGTACCCTGGCCATCTCACCTTGTCCTTTGGACACTTCATCCACCACATGGAAAGATGTGAGGGATTGTGAGTTCTCAACTCACCATAGCCCTCCATCTTGTCCATGGTGGCTCAATATTAACCGTTGAATCCTCTAGATAATTCAAATTCTTCTATATATACCCCCTTTTCACTCATTAATGATCTTAGAACTCTTGAGCTAATGACTTCATGATCTTGTGCATTCATTATCACACTTGTGTTCTTCAATAATTTTAGTCATTTATTGCAGCATCTTAGCACTTTCATTTTGCATCTTAGTATCCATTATTGCCTTCATCTACCACCATTAATCCTTAAACCACCATCATTGCAAGCTTATCATCCAAGGAGCACACATTATCAACCAATCAAAGGGCCAACCAAAGTTCAACTCAATACAAGGTAAAATTTGTTGTTTTCTTTATCTTTATTTTGTGTGAGTTAACGTAGCCCTATCTTGAGGTGTTAGGTGTTATTTGCTTCTCTTGTATTCGCTTTTTTTTTACATTTTTAGACTAGGAGATTTCACCTGATCACATTCTTGGCATGCCCGATGGGACCCAAGTCACAGGTCCCTTGCTTTCACGTTTGCTATTTTTTGAAATTTTGTAGATTCTGAAATACAGAGGCGACTCCACCATCAAGGGACGACCTTGCCCAGGAACACAGACTTTTTTGCTTGTTGTTTTATTGTTTTCTGCTTTCTGACAGTTTGCAAGTTCACAGAACATGTGACCTTGCCCATAAGGGGCAACCTTTCCCAGGAATGCAGATTATTTTGCTTGTTGTTTTGTTGTTTTCTCCTTTGTGACAGTTTGCAGGTTTACAGAATAGGTAACCTTTCCCAAGAGGGGCGACCTTGACCAGGAACACAAACTATTTTACTTGTTGTTTTGCTATTTTTCTGCTTTCTAACAGTTTGTAGGTTCACAGAACAGGCGACCTTGCCCAGGAGGGGCGACCTTGCCCAAGAACAGACTATTTTGCTTGTTGTTTTGTTGTTTTCTGCTTTCAGACAGTTTGCAAGTTCATAGAATAGGCGACCTTGCCTAGAAGGGCAACCTTTCCCAGGAGGGGTGACCTAGCCCAGGAACACAAACTATTTTGCTTGTTGTTTTGTTATTTTATGCTTTCTGACAGATTGCACGTTCATAGAATACACGACCTTGCCTAGCAAGGGCGACCTTGCCCAGCAGGGGTGACCTTGCCCAGACACAAAGGTGGCCACACTTGAAAAAGAGGTAAAAATAGGTAAACAATCACTCAAAATCTTCATTTCATAATTCAATTTTTGACTATTTTTTCCATTTTTTGATCTAATAACTCCTATTTTGAGTATATTTTTTATACTAACATTTTTGCAGCTCACTTGTCAAAGACCCAAAAATGAAACTACTAACATACTTGTTGTAGGAGGAGAAACATTATGTACTTAGTCTTGTATTTTCATTTTTAAATTAGGAACATAGGATTAATTAAAGGGTCAAAGAATTTTCTTGTTGTGTTTGAAAGTGGACTATTGACATATCCAATACCCTTGCGCCATTTGGCGATCTTGGGTGAAGAGAAATTATGGTCCACTTAGTCATTTTACCCTTTTTTCCTTTTATTATTGGGACCTACTTGGGGATTTCATCACCCCAGCGACGATTCCAACCACGCATACCGGTGGGGTATATAAAGGGGGGAGGCAAAATCTATACCTCAATCCAATCACGTCATGTCTAGCAAAGCATCAAAGCTAGGGTGATACCTAGCCAAGACGTGAAGAGTTGGTATGAGCTCCTAGTCTCTCGTTGGCTGCTCTTCACTCACGCTTGTCACAGACTAGTGTTCATGGTTTGGTCCCCACGTACCGTGTGTATATCAGGGGTCCCTTAGCAACCTTTTTAATCCTAGATAGAGGACTGTGTTGACCATACCCTTAACACTAGAACTAGGCTTGTGTTGTTTGAAGTGTTCTCTTGTGAAAAACCAGTGCTTGTTTGTCAGTTTTGGCCTTTTACTTGTTGTTTTTATCCTTTTCCATCACTATTTTTGACTAAGTTAGGTTCAAACCAGTACACAAAGGCAACCTTTCCCTCAAGGGGTGACCCTGCCCCTCTGTTTTAGCTGCTGTTTACCCTGACCAAATCAAACTTTGGGCAATTTCTCCTATTTGGGCGACCTTGCCCCCTGTTTGGGTTGTTGGAAATATGTGCCTCAATCTCACTGACCCATTCATCAGTTTAACCTAAGTAGTCGACACAAGTCTCCTAACTCTCAGTGAAGATAGAAGTTCAGTCGAAGCGCTTGGTTGGTGTAACTTGTTTTGTCGGGATGAGTGCTCAGTGTTGGCGATTTGTTTCTATTGGTGTGACTCGGGGCTATCAGTGGAACTTGATAGGTAGTCCCAACGATAGAATGATAAACTTGTATCTGGGTGACTTGGATTCATCGGTGGAACCCTTCACCGTGGTACATCAATGGACAGATGGCAGATGGAGGTGACTCAGATTATGATGGTAGTGGGGCCCATAGCAGAAGTATCGGTGTGACTTGGGGTCATTGGTGGAACTCTTCATCGGGTTGCGTCGATGGACTGATGTTTTTTAAAGGTGATCTTGATCTACGGTTGCGATGAGATTAATCCAACGGTGCTCATTTTATTCTAGGCTCCTTTGTGGTGAGGACCGACAAAATCTTGTGAAGCGAGCAGAATTCCCTGAGCGGTTGACACTTGGTGGCTTGATCAACTGTGTTTTCTAGTCTCATGCCTCTTGTGGTGGGTCCTGAGTGACTCATGCGGGGTGTGTCAGCTTCAAACACATGTCATTATTTTAGGGAAACTTATTGGGAATATTGTGGATGCTTTTTTGATTCCCTAAAATTGCACTAGTAGTGTACGCATGTCTTGGTGGGTCCTAGCCATGACAAGCGGTATATGAAGGGAAAATGCTCAGAGGTCATTTGGTCGCCTAGGTAGTTTTCGATGGTTGGTCCATTGTGGAAGTTGAACTGAACCAACTATTTGGCACATCATTCAAAGTGATGGACAAATAGCGTTATGACACGTGGCGTGATATTATTCGTTGATTTTACATCGTTATTGTAAATCAACATTGATTTGCTGAAAGTTTTATTCTTTGGTAGCGATTAATTGCGGGGTTGACAGAGTGCAGTTTTGGTATGTCTCTGTAATCCAATTCAATGTTGGGAGGCTCGATGCAGGCTGTAGGGCGTTGTTGCCAGAGAATGGTGGAAGCTTGTCAGTGGGGTAATTAATACCTTGATGGTTGTTGGTTGGATAAAGGACAGAGAGGCAGAGGTTGATCGAGAGGTGAGATCAGATCAACCAAGGTAGAGAGTGTGTGTTCGAATGGTATGCTCTGAGCATTGTACCTGTGAACACTGAGACACACATAACTGAGAAGATGTGAACTTGAGAGGCCATGAGGTTGTGTTGGCCGAAAGGCTAGCTGATCGAGTGGGTTAGTGACATGAAATGTATCTACACTGTATGTCATGTGAGGACATTTTAACAGTGATCTATGATGTTGCATGTTTTCTCTAGATGAAACAAGATGTAACTCTTGTCAAGGCTATGAGCCTGAGATTGTATTGTAACTCTATTTTTTGTTGAATAATATAATGGTTGGATCTTTTGGAGGGTGGGGTTTTTTACGTGAAAGGGTTTTCCCTACGTAAATTTGTTTGTTCATTAGCTTGTCTTCCATGTTGGTAGATTCTATGAATTTTGAATCTGTGTATGTGTTGAATTTGTTATTTGTCTACATGTTCTTTTCTCATAAGGGTTAATGGAGGAAAACAACTGTGCCTGTTTCCACTTTATGGCATAGTAGTTTGTGTCTTTGCGGCGATATGAAGAAATTAAAGTCATGAAGGCACTGTTGTTCTTAGATGTTTCATTCTCAGATGACCCCCATTTTTTCCAACAAGTGGTATCAGAGCCTTCTTCTGGATGTTGGTTTTGGGTATTTCTCCTGTGAAGATTTCTTAGTCTGTCAGGCTTGAGGAAATTTGGAGGAATCAGCTGATGTTTGATCCTTTGATGAGTAAAAGTCTTTTCTCTCTTGAGACAACACGCAATGTTGAAGACATTGAAGATGGAGAATTTGGAGTTGATCATACTACGATGATGTGTTCAAAGGCTCCTAGTTGGTAGCAAATGATCTTGATGCAAGGGGTGTGAGTTTATTCTTATGGTTGTGTTGCAAAAGAGCATGGTTCATACTGGGTGTTTGTGTGAGGGGCTCTCTAATGGTATGGAGATGCTTGGGCTATTATTCATCCATTGGAGTATTGTGCTTGTGTTGGGTGTTCTAACTTGGCATTGAAGGCATTTTTCATTGTTACCCTGATTGCATAAAGGCTATGAAGTTTATCTCTAGGTGGTCTGAAAACTTCTGAATAGCCTGGCTCTCTCGTATGCTTGTGCATGAGTGTGGTTTTTGAATTGGTATGAAATGGGCCTGGAGTTACTATATTACCTGTATCTTGTACTATCATGTTTAAGTTTCATGTTCTTTGGCTCTAAAGGTTTTCTATAGATTTTCCTAAAAAGTCTATGATGTATATTCATGTTTTTTTTCATTGTTTTGGTTAACCATGATGGTTGTGTGCAGACTCTTGGGTCGTCAAGATGTGCAGTGGATATGGATGTGCATGGGTGTTTTGGAAACATGGTAGTTTTGCAGGTTTTGCACGGTCAAGGAAAAATTGTGGTTATGTGGAGTTGTTGTTAAGCTATTTCCTAGACCCTGGCTTTTGAGGTGTGACTGGATGAGATAGTTGCAATTTGACATGGTTTGAGGAGTTATGATGTCTTCTCTATATGGGAGTGTTGGTATGTGTTTTTTCATTGAACATTCATGTGGTGTTGCTTGTTGGTTTCCTAGACTATGGTGCTTGAGTTGTGGACATGATTGGAAAATCAGATTTGGTTTTGATCTGGTGTTTGAGTCAAGTTTGTCTACATTGTTGTTCTCTTTGAGATCTTAGTTTTTTAGTTTCCTTTGCGATTATGGGTTTGCACTATTGTTGTGATTAAACTTTGAGTTGTGTGGTTGGTGGATTAGCTACCCATTGGTTGCAGTGAGATAACTTGGAAGTGGACTGTCTATATCCACGAGGTTGCTTCAGTGGTGGTGCAAATCTGTTAGCTGGCCTTGTATGTGGTCACTTGTGCATTGGGGTGGTTGCTTTGAGATGCGAGGTAGGATGGCGTTGAGTACCTGAATAGTTGTTTATGGGGACTTGTAGCATGTGTATCACGATGTCATGGAGAGCTTGGTACACATTATAGTGTAAGCTTTTTCACAATGATGGTGTGGTCTACGTTGTTTGGAGATCTTGGTGTTGTTTGGCTTTTTTGTCAGATGGACATGTTGTCAATTGTACCTAGAGGTTTTTCAGATCAGTAGATGTTTGGTCATGATGCTTGGAAAACTTGGATTTCACAGCTCAGTGGGAGCTTTAGCAGTGACTATGAATTCATCACTTGGTGGCGAATGATATTCTTTAGTGTTGTAGATGTTACCAGGAGGGACTCTTAGATCCTGTTGCTACAGAAGGGTTCTTTCGCATTTACATGGACACTATTTGAGGATGTACAACATCTTGAAACCATGGAGGATATTTGGAGTCTTTGGTTGAGATGTTGGTGGTGATTGACAGGTGATGTTGGTTTAGAGTTTGTTTTCTTGATGTCATGTATACTCTTGCTTGAGCATTAGAATTTTGGCATGTCACATTGCTCTTGAGACCATAGTTTGTTCACTTGAAGCATGGTATCTCCTAAGGGGGATGTGTAGATCATGATGTCATGATAATTTCATGTTTCAATTTTTTGGAGCTTTGACAATGGTCTAGTAATTCTCTATGGTTTGAGTACATTGGTCATATGCTTGAAAACTTCATGTTAAGTGCAGTAATGCAGGTTTGGAGTTTAGCATGAGATGATTAGTTGCAGGTGTTCATGGATACATGGAGAATAAGGTGAGGCTGAAATTCCTTTGAGAAAGGTGTTGATCACAGTTGAAAGTCTGAGTAGTCTACACCTTGGTTGGACGTGAGTTCAATAGAGATCAATGAGGAGATTGCTTTGGATGAGTCATGGTGGCTTATATATCTTGGAGGAGCATTTTCTTTTTCCACTCTTGGTCTACTCGGCAGTGAAGTTTATTTGAGAGGTATTTGCACATTATATCTTTTAGATGTGTTTTATGCTTCATCTTTCATAGATATGGATCTTGAATTGTTGTTTTAAGGTTCTGGAGGATTCATAGTGAAGGTGGACAGCATATTTTATCTCCTTGAGCTTCTGTGTTATATCATCTTTTGATGAGAACTGGTAGGAGATAGTTATATGGGCTAGTTTGATCTTATTTGTGAGGCTTACATCCATGATTTGTTAAGTTTGAACGGTTGGGTGTTGTTATGGCTTTTCCTTTGGGATGTGAAGGGGATCATACTTGACATAGTTGGCTTTTAGAAGTGTATGTAGGAGGATGTTCTACAGGTATATGTTGTGCAGAGTGTCTCTCTTTGGTCTTGGTTGGCTTCCTGGAAGTTGGAGGGTATTGAAGAATTTGGAAGAGCTCTAGAAGATTGTTGAGAGAAATGTTTCTTGTAGCATTTGGTTACAGGTTGTGCATAGCATTATGGATATTTCCTTGGTACTACATGGTTACATTTTCTATGTGTTATTATTGGTCGACCTTTTATGCCTTTGATCTTAAAAATTTGGCATTATCCATGCAATTAGAGTACCTGGATGTGTCTGGTCTTCCTCGACTGGTATGTGTATGATGCTTGTATCTACAGTTGATGGGTTGATTGTGTTGCTGGCATGAGTTTACTAATGTGGATACCTCATAGGTATGTGAGATTGGATAGAATAACACAAGCTATGGGTGTTATTTTCAATCATGTGGATTGATCAATTGGACGGGTGCAGTCAGTGTTCTGGTTGTTGTTCTAACTGGTGTTCTATCTTGTTTCTGGAGAATGTTTTTCACAGAGGTGATCCGGTTTTTTCCCTTGAAGTTGATGTTGTTTGTTCTTATATATGGTTTGTTGTTGGTTCTCTAGAATGGTCAATAAGATCTTCGTTAAGTGGGAGATTGTTGGAAATATGTGCCTCAATATTGCTTACCCATTCATGGGTGTAACCTGAGCAGTCGGCGCAAGTCTCCTAACTCTCGGCAAAGATAGAAGTCTGGCCAAAGTGCTTGGTCAGTGTAACTTGTTCTGTCAGGATGAGTGCTCAGTGTTGGCGGTTTGTTTCTATCGGTGTGACTTGGGGCTATCGGTGGAACCTAATAGGTAGTCCCAATGATAGAATGATAAACTTGTATCGGTGTGACTTGGAGTTGTCGGTGGAACCCTTCACCAAGCTACGCTGATGGACCGATGGCAGATGGAAGTGAATCGAATTTTGATGGCAGTGGGGACCATAGACGAAGTATCAGTGTGACTTGGGATCATCGATGGAACACTTCACTAGGCTACGTTGATGGACCGATGCTTGTTAAAGGTGATCTTGATCTACAGTTACGATGAGATTAATCCAATGGTGATCATTTTATTTCGGGCTCCTTTGTGGTGAGGACCGACAGAATCTTGTGAATCGAGCAAAATTTTTTGAGTGGTTGAAAATTGGCAACTTGATCAATGGTGTTTTCTAGTCTCATGCCTCATGTGGTGGGTCTTGAGTGACTCATGCGGGGTGTGTCGGCTTCAAACAAGTGTCATTGTTTCGAGGAAACTTATTGGGAATATTGTGGATTCTTTTTTGATTCCCCGAAATTGTACTAGTGGTGTACGCGTGTCTTGGTGGGTCCTAGCCATGGCAAGCAGTATATGAAAGGAAAATTCTCGGAGGTCATTTAGTCATATGGGCAATTTTTGACGGTTGGTTTGCTATGGAAGTTGAACCAAATTGACTGTTTGGTGCATCAGTTAAAGTGATAGACGAATAGTGTTATGACACATGGTGCGATATTATTCGTTGATTTTACATCACTATTGTAAATCAATGTTTATTGGTCAAAAGCTTTATTCTTTGGTAGCGATTAATTGTGGGGTTGACAGAGTGTAGTTCTGGTATGTCTTTGTAATCCAGTTCAATGTTGGGCAGCTCGATGCGATCTGTAGGGCGATGTTGCCAGAGAATGGTGGAATCTTGTCGGTGGGGTAATTAATACCCTAATGGTTGTTGGTTGGATAAAGGGCAAAGAGGAAAAGCTTGATCAAGAGGTGAGATCAGATCAAGAAGGTAGAGAGTGTGTGTTCGAACGATATGCTCTGAGCATTGTAACGTGAACACTGAGACACACAGAACTGAGAAGATGTGAACCTGAGAGGCCGTGAGGCTGTGTTGGCCGAAAGGCTGGCTGATCGAGTGGGCTGGTGACATGAAATGTATCTACACTATATGTCGTGTGAGGACATTGTAATAGTGTGAGGATTCAGATCTATGATTTTGTCTATTTTCTCTAGATGTAACTCATGTAAAGGCTATGAGCCTAATATTGTATTATAACTTTGTTTACTGTTGAATAATACAATGGTTGGATCTTTTGGAGGGTGGGGTTTTTTACTTGAAAGGGTTTTCTCCATGTAAATATGTGTGTTCATTAGCTTGTCTTCCATGTTGTTAGATTCTATGAATTTTAAATCTGTGTATGTGTTGAATCTATTATTTTTTTGCATGTTCTTTTCTCAAAAGGGTTAATGGGTGAAAATAACTATGCATGTTTCCACTTTATGGCATAGTAGTTTGTGTCTTTTAGGTGTTTTGAGGAAATTAAAGTCACGAAGGCACTGTTGTTCTTAGATGTTTCATTCTAAGATGGCCCCCATTTTTCCCAACATGGGTGACCCCGCCCATTGTTTGGGTGACCCTACCCTAAGTTTGGTCGACCTTGCCCTCAAGGTGCGACCTTGCCCTAAAGGGGTGACCCTACACTTCGAACAACCTTTTTGGAACTCTTTTTGCTAGCCATTACCCTGTTTTGAGAACCCATTTTTTGATTTCGAGTGTTGTTTCCTCATCTGAAGTACCCATTTACCCATCTCGACTATCCATCTATCCATTTTGAGTATCCATTTGCCTATTTTGAGCATTGTTCCCCCTTTCCCACCAGTTGTTCACCCATTTTGGGAATTCATTCACCCATTCTGGGAACCCATTTTCTCATTCCAAGTGTCGTTCCCCAGCCTCATACATCTGTTCACCCGTTCTAAGTGATCGTTTCTTCATTTCGAAAACCTGTTTTCCCATTATGGAAGTCTGTTTATTGATACTATTTAACTTTTTTTTGCTCTAAACTGAAATCAAGATTTGTTTGGGCAACCTTGTCCTAGTTTGGGTGACCCTATCCAAAATAGGTGACCCTGCCCAAGTTTGGGCAGCCCTACCCCAAAATTGCATCTATGTCCCAAATTTGACCCGAGAAGCCAGTTTCTCGCGGTTTCTGAAAGGCTTGTTGACTGTCCAGCTATTTGCACATCTCGTTCGCCTGCATCATGATCCATTCACATCTGAATCATTATCCAAATCATATAGTTTGCATTCATAATCATCCTTAGGTTATACATCCATCATCATTTTCTTGATCCAAATCCTTTATACTTCATTTAAATTTGTTATCTGAATTGACCTAGGTGCTTGAACCTGGTCATCATCCTTTAACATCTGCTTAGGATCACTATTCATCCTAAGTCGATCATCATCCTCAGCCCTATCAATCCCCTTCCATCTCAAGGTGGATTCAGTGTCGTGATCATTAGTCCATCCTTTAATTCAATCAATCAACACCTTAAGTCACCTACGGTGATCTCTGAACCCATTTTAGAAACCCTTCTAACCATCCAATCAATTTCATAATTAATCTGATTTCATCCAATCCTATCAATCATTTTATTGGTCAATCCAATCAAATCCAATCTTTATGCAATTATCTGATTAATTGATACATCATCAATTGATCCATCATATATCCCATCAATCGATCTATCATCAAATCCAATCTTTATCCAACTATCCTATCTAATCCAACAATATTTATCCAATCAAATCAATCAATCCAACCATCAATTAGATAATCATCTAGATTACATATTAGAAGCTAAGGTACATCTTATATCACCTATTTTTTTTGCATGTTCATGTTCGTTCAGACCCGTTCACAAGCAAAAAAGCAAATGGAAAACCAAAAATCCCAAGGTGCCCAACCAAAAATCCCACAAGATCCTAACAACATTCCAAGAATCCCACAAGATCCTCATAACGGTGCCTCATCCCAATCCAATACAGACATCCAAAACACCACACCACTCGGTGATGAGAACATGGTAAATCATCCTGAAGTCATCGTTGATGAATACCTTAACGACCCTATCAATGTCCAGATGATGGACCATCTCCTCAACGAACGTGGAGATAAGATCCTTGCCACTCTACTTATGAGAGGCGTCAAACTACCATCCAATTTTGATGCATCACAATATGCTAGTACCCACACTCTTCCCTCACCTGCCAATCCGCAAACTTCACAAAATGTCCAAGGGAATTCATATGTCCTTGAAGGTTCACCCACTGAGAATTGGTACCATATTGAGTTTGGAAATGTTGTGATACACCAAGTTGTTAGTTATCCTCGTCTCCCAACCGTAACCTTTGTAGCACAACCCGAGCATCATGATCCCGATGCCTACGGAATTCCACCATATATCCCATCCACTCCACCACTTCCAGTTCAACATCCTAGTTAGCCACTTATCAATAATGGGGGCATACCTACCCTTGCATCAATGTCACCTCTAGAATCTATACCCGCTAACAACTTATCACCACCTACATTCCAGCAGCCTCCTACCAATCCTCATCAATCCACTTTGTTACAAACACCACCTCAACATACTACTATTGTTGTTGCCTCATCCCTACCTCCTCATCAACAACCGTTGTAGCACAACATTCCCATCCCACAACAAACATCTCGGATCCTACGCAACCACCGCACCAGGTAAAAAAAACATCATCCCAGTAGCCATAACTACCGCATGGCACTTCAGTCATAGTCCCACAACAACAACAACAACGTGTTCCATCTCACCCATCTTACCAACAACAACCACAGCAACGACCCCCACAGTAGCATATACACATTCCTCCACAAACGCAAAATAATCCTCTCACAAAATACCTTTACCATCCATCCAGCACATACACTGCTCCATCCCATCTTAATTCAAATCCTCATCAAACTGGTCAAAACCAAGCATGGACCCAACCACCACCTTACACCAATCCCCCGTAGTCATAGAATCATCCCTACCAGCAGCCATCAAATCCATTCCCATACGTCACGCAACAACCCACCATTGCGCAACAATACCAATATTATCCACCCTATCTCCAGCAACAGTAGACCTACCAATTGGATGCACCTTCCATTTCCTACTACCAACAACCATCGTCATATCAACAAGGGGGTCCTACCCCTTTGTATTATCAAAATCCTACACAATAGCAGGGTGTTGCGTCCGCTTCTTACTACAAGCAATAGCCACCCTACCAACAAGCGGCTTTCGCTCATCATAATTTGTCATCCTCCTATCTGCCATACATCAATCTGCACCCACTTATACCAATTAGAACTAGCAAGCGCATTTGTATGCATCCCAACCCATCTATGATCCAACCGCGGCAACGCCATCCTCATAATACCAACAATACTACCCATACAATTAGCCTACTCCAACTCCTGGAGCACCCATTAACAAGGACTTGGAAGATGTCAAAGTTGTGTTGAAGGATTTATAGGCTGGGATGGGCAAGCAATCGTTCAAGTTTGAGGAAATTTTTCCTTATCCATTTGATTCCTCCATTTCCTTGGTTCCCTTCCCCAAACACTTTGAAATACCAAAATTCAATAAGTACAAGGGAACCAAAAACCCCAAAGCTCATCTGCAAGAATTTTATGACCACTGCCAAGAGGTCATGCACAATGACAACTATCTCATCTGACAGTTCCCTAAGATCATACAAGGGGTCGCCCTTAATGGGTTCATGGGCCTTGAAAAAGGATCCATCAAATCCTTTGCACAACTATCAGAACAATTCATCTCCCATTTCTCTTTTAATCTGGAGAAGGAAATTGACACACTTGATCTCCTGAAAGAAAAACAACGTGAGGGAGAAACCTTTGCCATCTATCTACAAAGATAGCGAGCCTTAGCTAGCCGGGTTGAAATCCCCACTGCAAGAAAATGACATGGTTACGTTGTTCATCAAAAATTCCCATCCGGACATGGCTCACAACTTTTGACTCCACTGCATCACTACCTTTGTAGCACTTGTGGAAAAGGGTCCTATCTTGGAACGGGCCCTTGTTGCTAAAGGGCAGGTCAAAATTTTCAATTTTGATAAAGAGCGATCCTCTAGAAATGTTGTCAATGATGGTGTCACTGAAACCAAAAATTTCCAGGTGGCTACCACCTCGCAAAAATATCCTCCTCAATAGCAGTCGTCAATCCCAAATGCCATATTCGTGCCCCAAGCAACACCTCGTCCTCAACAATAGTCAAATCAAAACAACCAAGGGGGAAATAAACACCAATTTACTTAGTTGGGAGAACCCTTTAGTGTTTTATTTAACAAAATCCTCCAATCCAACTACCCTGTCACTTATCATATAACAAATCCCCTCGACAAGTATAAGACTAAACCAACTTGGTTCAAAGACAACGAGTATTGTGAATTTCACAGGATTAAGGGACATACATTGGACAAGTGTCAAGGTCTAATAACCTACATCCAAGGTCTCATAGATCAGGGTACATGTGGATGCTAACATGACAACCTCATCTAATTCTCAACTTCAAATACACCAAAATGCTTTTCCCAAGCATAATCAGGGTCCTAGCACATCCAACTCCAATCTTGGACCTGGCCACAACAACAACCAGAATAACAGCACAAATAATATCACTTACAAAAATGTGCCATACAATTACCAAGGTGTTGTCACATACATAGAACAAGTGGAGCCATGTGTATCCATGACACGCGTCAAAGGAAAAGATCCACAATGTGTTGTTACCACTCGTCGCACCCACATCACGGTTCCAACAGCCCCTGCATCTACCTAGCTACCATATGTTAGCTCGCAATATAGTATCCTTGATCACTTAGGAAAGACCTCGGCTCAGATTTCCATCTTAGATCTGCTTAGGTCTTCTCCCGCACATCAAGATATCCTGAATAAGGCCTTACAAAGAACCCAAGTCCCCAATGACATCGATCCCACGTAATTCCAAGTATTGGTATGAAATCTCTCAGCAACCTACCAATTAGGTTTCAGCCAGAAAGATATGCCTCGCCTTGACTCAAGTCATAACTGCCCCCTGCACCTCTAGGTTGGTGTAAATGGTCATAAAGTAAAAAGGGTATTGGTAGATAATGGTTCTTCCCTAGATCTTTGTACATTAAAGTTTATACAACAGGTGGAATACACCCAAGCTAACCTAAAAAATCAAGTTATCACCATCAAAGCATATGATAACGTAGAACGAGATTCTGAGGGCACTATTTATCTTCCTATTCAATTGGGCCCCATTGTGCAATACACTATGTTTCATGTTTTGGACCTTTAACTCCAATGTAACATCCTTCATGGTTGCCCATGGATTCACTCTATGCAATTCATCTCATCAACCTATCATCAATGTCTGAAATTCCCTTTTTCAAGGAATGGAAGTAACTATACAAGCTGATCCTCAGCCATTTGAATATTGTCGCGCCCTAGAGGATTCCTTTTTGCATTCCCACTATTCCCCTGGGGTAGAAATGGGGTCAACTCAGACATCATACTCTCTTCCATCCACCAACACATTAAACACCTCTTCATCCACGTCGTCATCCATACCTGATTCCACCATAACTAAGGTCCAGATGATTGACAAAGGGTGTCATGAGTATGAAATGCGTACAGCATTGAACATGGAAACCATGCCACCCTCACCATGTACATATGGCCAACCTTCTCCATCTGTCCCCAAAGAAAAGGAGAAGACACTCACACTCACTTCTAAGAACATGGGCTCAACAACATTCAGAGATTTAGGTTCCCTTCAGGATCAAATGGAAGAAGATATCAGTCAGTGGGTTTACAGAGATGAACCTGAGTTGGAACATCCCCTCAAAGAATACTTCTAGGAGGTCTATCAACATGCATCTAAGTTCATTGAAAGGTGCAACTACCAAGGTGGAGGTCTTAGTATAGAAGAGCAAGGAAAATGACAACCCGTAGAAGCATCCATGCATTTGAATAAGATAGGTTTGGGCTATGACCAGAAACAAAAGGACCCTATGGCATCATCTAGTGCCTCCAACAATGTCAGTGTGGATGACGGTTATCTTGAAGACATATCGGAAGAGGAATCCATCATTTACGCATACGATGACCTAGATCATGTTGACCTCCCTGCCATGTTTGAATGCCTATCTGTCTGCACCATAACCTTATCCATCAAACATCCTGAGCTTATAGACTATGACCTACAAGGTACCACACCTCTCAACACCTTTCCCTCAATTGACCAATATGTACATCTCATGGGATTGGGGGAAGATGGATGCCCTAGCCACAAAAATAAAAAGCAAAATCAAAATAAGTCACCTAGTGAAAACCTCCCTAAGGAACTTTGTGATTATGAAAAAGTAAAAACAAAGGGCGTATCTACTAGTGAAAACCTCGAAGAGGCACTAAAATATGGGGATGTTCATCCTCCCCTTGTAGGGATTCAACTATTTGGATGATCATCCATCTTGATTGAAGAAACATAACCAATAAACTTGGGGACTAAGGAAAACCCCAAAATCACCTATGTGGCTAAAGCATTGTTAGAAGAAGAACACTCTACCATCACCAAACTTCTCAAAGAAGGAATCATAAACTTTTCTTGGACATACTCATACATGCCCAGCCTTGATCCTTCTTTGGTGGTACATCACCTAGACATCCATCCTGATGCAAAACCTGTTAAGCAGAAACTCCAGAAAATGTACCCTCAAGTGGCTCTACTCGTTAAGAAATAATTAGAAAATTTGTTGGAGGCAAGATTCATTAGACCAATCGACTACTCTAACTGGATCTCCAACATAGTGCCAGTCACAAAACCCAGCGGAGATATCAAAATTTGTACATATTTTTGAGACCTTAACAAAGCTTGTCCAAAGGATGACTTTCCCTTACCAAATATTGATATGCTGGTCGATCTCGCCACAAGACATGATATGTTGTCCCTCATGGATGGTTGCTCCAACTACAATCAAATTAAGATTGCCCCTCAGGATCAACATAACGCTGCCTTTACAACACCTTGGGGAACATTCTGCTATAATGTCATGCTTTTCGGCCTCAAGAATGCGGGGGCAACCTATCAGTGGGCTATGACGGTTATCTTCCACGACCTCATCCACATAATAATGGAAGACTATGTTGATGATCCGTTAGGGAAATCAAGAACAAGGGAAGAGCACCCCGCCATCCTCACAAATATATTTGAACATCTAGAACAATACAAGCTATGCCTCAATCCAAAGAAATATATTTTCGATGTCACAGTTGGAAAACTCCTGGGATTCATTGTCTCCCACAGAGGAATCGAGGTTGATCCTGCTAAGGTTAAGGAAATCATGTAAATGCCTCCACCCCGCACCCTAAAATAGCTAAGAAGTCTACAAGGTAAGCTCTAGTCCATCTGAAGATTCATTGCTCAACTCGTCGACAAATGTCAGTTGTTCACACATCTCCTAAAGAAAGATATTGCATTTAAGTGGAGCCCACAATTTGAGCTTGGTTTTGATCAGATCAAGGAATACTCGGCTCACCCACCTATTCTCATGCCACCTATCCCAGGAAAACCGCTCCTCCTTTATATTTCAGCTACTTTTGTGGCATTAGGGGCATTATTGGCACAGCATGACGCATCCTCCAAAGAACAAGCAGTTTACTACATCAACAGGACTTTGGTCAGCTATGAGCTCAATTATTCCCCAATGGAGAAGGCTTGCCTAGCCATCGTCTTCAGCTCTTAGAAACTCAGACACTACATGCTTAGTCATCCGGTTAAGCTTATTTCCAAAGTTGGTCCGCTTAAATATATGTTATCAAGAACAACATTGACACGTCACATGGCTAAATGGGTCATGCTACTTAGCGAATTTGACATAGAGTACGTAGATCACAAAGCAATCAAAGAACAATTCATTGTGGATCAATTAGCAGATGCTCCACTGGTAGATGCCTATCCTTTAGAAACAAAGTTTCTAGATGAAGGGGTCTTTTCAGTTTCAGAAGCCACCACATGGACTTTATACTTTGATGGGTCCCACACTAAGAATGGATCAGGAGTAGGACTATTGCTCGTCACCCCCCAAGGTGACTATATACCAAAGTCATTCAAATTGGCCTTCCCTTGCACCAACAACATTATTGAGTATGAATCTCTTCTCATAGGCCTTAATATTGTCGTCCAATGGTGTATCTTTCACTTACATGTCTTTGGTGACTCCTAATTGGTTATCAAGCAGGTTAAAGATGAGTTCCTAACAAAAGATGAAAAGTTGCTACCCTACAAATGCATGGTGGATGACTTCAAGAAATATTTATCTTCCATCTAATTCGATAAAATACCGAGAGCTCAGAATAAAGCAGTTGACGCCATGGCCACCATTCATTCCCTCTTGGACATGTCCAGAGATCGTACCGAATACAATTTCCTTGTAGAGCAACTATTAATCCCTGCATATGACATCCTTGAGAGAAAAATGGTATGTGACATTGTAGGTCCTAAATCCCCTTGGTACCAAGACATCTACACTTATCTCCATGACAATACCTTACCCCTTGAATTCACACGCAACCAACGAAAATCATTTATCCAATGCATAGGCTGTTAAACATTTATAGGTGATACGCTTTATCAACATGGGTATGATGGAAACCTTCTCTGATGTTTAAATGATACTGAAGCCCACACTACATTAGTAGAGGTCCATAGTGGTATATGTGGGGCCCATTCTAGTGGTATGGCCTTAGCTAAAAGGATTCTAAGAGCAGGATATTACTGGCCAACTATGGAACATGATTCCTACAAGTTTGTGAAAAGGTGTCTTCCCTGTCAACAACATGCAAATCTAATTCACGCCCCGACACAAGAGTTACAGCCTATCACGACACCATGGTCATTTCCGTAATGGGGTTTCGATTTGGTCGACAAGATCTACCCTCCATCCCCTAATGGTCACACTTTCATCATCACAACCACTGAATACTTTACCAAGTGGGTGGAAGCCATACCACTCACTCAAATTATGGGTGTTCAATTATCTAAATTCATCCTTTACCATATCCTTTGTAGGTATGGACTCCCCTCCACCATCATTACTGTCAATCGAAATCCATTCAAAAATAAGTGCATGAAATTCCCTTACGAGACTTATCATATCCAACATCGTTGGTCTACCCCTATTACCCCCAAGGTAATGGTCAAGCAAAAGCCACCAACAAAACCTTGATTAAAATAATTAAAAATATGGTTAACAACACTGATCATGATTAGTATCTCCACCACCATCCTTCCCTTTGGGCCTACCACACCTCCATCTGCACCCCCACTGATGCCACTCCATACTCACTTGTTTATGGTGTTGAATCCATCTTGCCAATCGAAGTCGAAATCCCATCGCTTCAGATATCTTTGAAGAACTTGATCACTGACGAAGACACCCGGGTCGCACGACTTGCTCAGTTGAAATTACTGGATGAAAAATGGGTCAAAGCCTACAACCATCTACAAGCCTATCAACATCAGCTCAAGAGAAGCTACAATAATAAAGTCTACCCTCGTCAATTCAATGTTGTGATTTGGTCCTCAAAGAAAATCAGTGGAATCAACAAGATCGGGATAAGAAGGGCAAGTTTGAAGCTAATTGGTTAGGCCCTTACATCGTCACCACCTAATATGGTTCTGGAGCATATAGGTTGTCTACACCTGAAGGAGAGCCCCTGGAAGAACCCATCATCAATATCATGCATCTAAAGAAATTTTATACATAGGTCAGTTGGAGTATCCTTCTTAGTCAAATCTCAAAAAATTCAAAAAAAGAGAAAAATTATCAAAAATCCAAAAAATAGTAAAGAGAAATCATTCATCCTATGGTGAAAACCACCCCTGTGTGGTGCCTTGGATATGTACAATTGGTGAAAACCTGGAAACAAGCATCATTTGTATAGGACTTAATCATTATCTACTTCTTAACCTAGTTACTTTATCCCTCCAGATCAATCCTCATCATCCTATCAATCCTATCCTTCCATCTATTGGTATCATGTGGTCGCTTGGTATATTTTGGTTGAGCATTGGATGAACTTCATCTGCTATCTGTCATCCTGAGCTTTTATCCTAATCTGATCTTGTGTCATCTCGTCGTTTTGGTCATCTCCATCTAGCATCATTCACCGTGTTTGTCTCCATCTATCTCCCATCTCGTCTTTGGTGAACTATGTTGCCCCTGTGCTTTCATGTAGGCAAGGCCAATCATTTGATCTGCCCCATTGCCATTTTGGTGTCCTTTCTCATCTATTTTGTCCTTGGTGAACTACGTTGCCCCTATGCTTTCATGTAGGCAAGTTAGATCATTTGATCCACCCTCGGGGATTTCCTTGGTTTTTGCTTTGTCTTGGTCTCGTCCTCCATCATCTGTCTTCATCGTCATATGTCTGCTTTTATCATGGTATTTTCCTAAACTATGAGGGCTCTGCACTTTCATGTAGGCAAGGTTGATCTTTGATCAACCCCCGAGCCCCTAGGTCTTTAGGTTATGTCAGTCGTGTCTTGTGTTGTGTTGTCAAGGTATGTCCTTATCTCGTCGATACTTCACAAATGGAATCCATTCGTGTCACGAGATTTAATCATTTTTCGAATATCCTGCGTCATTATCATTCTTTTAGTTTAGCATCCATCTTTGGTCTCAACAGGATGTATCCTTCCTAATAGACCACATCAACCCCATCCATCATCTTGATCCTATGGCAAAGGACGTTTTTAAATTGATTGCAATCTTTTGATACTTTTGGTTTCTATTTATCATCTGAGCTCCCTATCATCACTTGTTAAGACCGCCATGATCTATCATATTATGGTGTGTTTTGACTAGTTTATGTAGGGGCATCTCTTGATTTTTTCTCTCTTGTTTACTATTTTCCTGGTTGTCCCATGTACTACCCACCAAGACCCCTAAGGTCTTGTGTTATGCTAGGACATCCTTTTGTGCTTGTGGTTATTCCAATACCTAGCCCGACTGAAGTCATCGTGACTTTGGGGTATTGGGATAACCTTCTTGTTTGTTGTGTTTTTTTATGCATTAGACACTAATCCACCTTGGTCCATATACCATGGTACCTGGTGTCTTGTGCTATAGCAAAAATCAGTGCTCCAAAGATGGAAAATTGCATTATCTTTGCATTGCATTTCATGTACCCTCCATCCTTTCTTTTTCCCTAACTTAGGATTTTGGTTGTGCAAACAATGATTCCTTCCATCTTCCCCTTTCTCCTCAGGATTCCTATGGTTCTTGATAGGTGTAGTTGCACACCCATCACCTCCTTCATCTCCATCATTATGCAGACTCTTATTTACATTCATAATCACATTGCATTTTCATCCCATCTTTTAGGTTCACTCAGTTGCATTCCACCTCATGTGCATTATCATTTTTTTAGGTATATAGAGTAATTAATTATTCTATACATCTTCAAATTCATTTCATTATCAATTCATCCATTTAAGCATGTTCATAATCACATCCTGCATCATAATTCATTCATAACATCACGCATATCATCTCATCTCATCCACATAAAACAATCACATCCTGCATCATAAATGTTAGGCATCATGCATACCATAAATCCATATAGGCATAAACATAAAACATTATAGGCATATCCATACATCACATCATTCATAATAAATCCATAAACATACACGTATGCATATAAAATCATCCATCACATCCACATCATATAATGTCAATAAGCTCTCTCGCATATCATATCAAAAATAAACAAAAAATATAATATCCATCACATGGTCCATATCATATCCATCATCATCATCATCAAAATGAATATCCATCATATGTCATCAAAATAACATACAAGTATAAAGCTATGAATCAACTTTGGCCTTTGTTTCTTTGTACTAGCCATCCATCCTATACCTATCAAATATCGATATCTTATCCCTCTGATCCTTTGAACCATGAGCTACCTACATTTGATCTATGTGGTGACTCTAGCACTAGTTCCCTGCGTGGAGGTGTCTCTCTCATGCAAATATATCCCTGGGTATATGTCCCTACTAACTAGGATGGCATTGGCATATGTGGTGGTGCTCGAACATAAGCAAGTACTCGTTGTGCTAGATTCGAACTACTGAGTAATAGGCACACATATAGTAGCTCACCTCTCTCATATACTCCTCTTGATCCCCAATCTGATGTCTGACTGAATCTTGCTCTGCTCTATACCTATCCCAGTATCCAAAAATTGACCTCCTCTCTTGTGCCCATGCACCCTGTGATAATTGTAGCTGCTCAATCTCCGATCCCATATGTGACACCTGATCCATAGCTCTATCCCTCTCCTCCTGTGTAACCTGTATCTATGCCTGCAGTGTCTGCACCTCTTCCTATGTCTCCCCACCCCATGCTACCTCTACCTACCTCTGTGTTGCATCTCTCTCCATATCTTGTATCTGCGTCAATGCTTTGTCCCTCTCCTCCTATAGGACCTGCACCTGTGTCTATAAGCCATCCCTCTCCATCTCCATCGCCTGTACCTGAGCCCTCATGGTCTCCTCCCTCTCCCACATAAATCCCATGTCTGATGCTATCTCCTCTGCCACCTCAGCTCTGTCATAGAATTCATCTCGCTCCTATCTCAACTCCCTCCTCTCTCTCAACAGTCCCTCTACATGCCTCCTCAGGTCATCCATATCCCTCTCTGCCTCTGCCAGCCTCTCTGTCAATATCTGCTTTATCGCCCCTCCAGACTCTCGTTGACCCCCTGCCTGCAGTATCATCATGGTAGCCTCTAATTTCTCCCTCTCCCATATCACTCTCTCTGGCCTCATGCTCCCTCGCCACCTCCCCCTCCAACTGAGTCACCTCTGCCTGTAACTCTCTCACCCCTACTTGCAGCTCCTCTATCTCTGCCTGAAGCCTCTCTCCCTCTCTTTGCATCACCATCTCATGTCACGGTATCGCATTGACCACCACCCGAAACTCCCTCTCACTCTCTGCTAGTTGGGCTCACAACACAAGCAGCTCCGCCTCTAGTCTACTCCTCGCCACCTTCAATTCTCTCTACTCGACGATATGTAATCTCGCCTTTGCTCCTCTCAGCCATGTGACCAAATTATCTGTTGCTGGTGGCATCATCACCAAAGGATGAATATCATGTACCTCTATGTCCATCGTGTCTACCCTCCCTCATCCCCTATATCCATTGCCTCAGCCTCATCCCCCTCTCCCACCACCTCTGCATCCTATCTCTCCTCCTTAGGCTCCACTCGCACCCTCCATCCCCTCCTCCTCTTGCCTGCCCTTTGCTAACCTCCTGCCTCATCCTCCCCTGCCCTCCCTCATGCGGCTCTGTGGCCCCTGGCACTCTCCTCCCTCATCCTCCTACTCGGGTTTCCCCTGCCCCTCTCCTCCGCTGCCCTCAGCCCCACTTGCCAATCATCTCCCCCTCCCTCCTGCCAATCTGGCCTCGTCCTCTGATCTGAATCCTAATGCCCCCACAACCGGCACCTCTGATGTAATTCGTGCAACTCGGTGTCGCGCAAACCATGTTGCATATCTCACAGTCATCCCTACATCTACCAATCCCTCAGCCCTCCCTAGGTACTCTACTAGCTCTTGCACCAATGTTGCCCAATGCTCATGTGCAAACTCTGCTAAAATTGCATCACCCCATGGTCGCTCCCATGTAATCCGTCTAAACATATCAGGGGCACCTGGAATATCCTATCCCAGCTCATATTGCCTTGTCACCCAATCTGGCCTGTGTGACTCTATTGTTTGAGGCTCTCTCCCAACTATATAACAATGAGTCATGAAGTATCCCCTATGCCTATTCTCATCCTCCCTCCATCCCCTAAAGCATCATGTCATATACGGCCTCCACACTATGTCCTCCTCCTCGAGATCATCAAACAACCTCCTCTACCTATTTAAACCTCCTGCACCCTGATACCAGAAACCCCAACCATACTCTGCACCGTACCAATAGGCCATCGGAAATTTCGTATCCTCCTGACCCACTCTCACCACATCCGACTTGGACACACTGATGTGCTCCCAAGCCCACACCTGCAGAAATGTCACATTACACACACTGAGCGCCCCTTGATAACAGATCACTTGCATATCTCTGTATAGTTGTGCAAGGATGCATGGACCCCATGTGAACTATCCATCCCTCCCCTTGATAATATGTCGGATAACCTCCATGTAGCTAAGGCTGCAAAATCTCCCACTCCTATCTAGTATGAGTATCCCATTGATCAACCCGTAAAGATACAATGGCAATGGTGGTACTCTTAACTCCAAACATCTATCCACGTCTAATGCATTCTTCTCCACCGATAGATCCTCTCGCCCGAACAAGACCCATGTGGTATGATCCAATGTCTCTCCCTTTGACCTCAGCTTGCTCACCATACGCCCTGCTATGGGCAATCTCAATATTCGTCAGACATCCTCCAATGTCACTGTCATCTCTCCTGTTGGGAGATAGAATGTTGACGTCGCTGAATCCCAGCTCTCGATCAGGGTTGCCAACATCGCTCGATGCACCCTGATGGATGGATACCCTAATAGGTGCAGCAGCCCTGCCTGAGCCAACGCCTGATGCTCTACTCTAGTCATCACTCGTTGTGTCGCCACACACACCTCTGATCTCCTCTCACCCATCTACAAGCTTTCGAACCTCTGCGGTAGCCACAACCTCGGTCCTCCTGGCCTTTCCCGGACACCTTTCTGATAACTTCTTCTCACCCCGGAAAATCTCCCTAAATTCTCTCATTTCTAACACTTCAACTCTTTTTTTCACACTTCACCTTTTTTTCGTTTGTTGCCCTCGGGGCAACCGCCCTTTTGGGCACAGTCACCCATGTTGGGGCGGCACCACCTTTCCTGGGCGTGGCTGCCCCTCCCATGCGTGATTGCCCGTTCCGAGGCGAGGCCGCCCCTTCACGAGGCGAGGTCACCCGTCCAAGCGAGGCCGCCACTCCTTGGGGTGTGGTTACCCCTGTTGCGACCAAACACCACCTTTTTCCTCTCTCTACCCGATTTCTCTTCTACTAACACAGTTTTTCCTACCCATCATTATTGGGCGTTTCTCTCAACCTACCCAATGAAATTAATTTTTGTCTCCTACCCATTTTTCTAACCTACTCCTATCACAAAACCCATATGTTTAACTAGCATATAAACTTAAAAATACATCACAAATTTCTAGAAATGACAAAGGAGGTTTTGGGCCTAACCAAGCATGGGACGGCACGCTCGACGTAGAAACTCTGCACCTCGTCCCCACGATGGATGATGTCATCATCATTAACCTCCAGCATCTTCTCTCTCTTTCTCTTCCCTCTTCTCTCCTCTCTTCCTCAACTGCCAGTTGTCCAAATGAGGAATAGTAATTCTAAAATTACTATTTATAACCCTCCCTCCTTTTTGAAATAGAGGGTATTTTTTCCCTCTATTTCACTTTTTCTCCGTCAATTAATCCTCCAACTTCCCGGGGCCGCCATTTGCGCCCCATGTGTCTGTTTGAATCCATTCAAAATCCATTCTTCATGGTTTTTTGAGCTCTTTCCAATGGTACCTTTTGTTTCTTCATATCGAGAAGTCACCCGTAGCCCCTTTTTATTCCCCTGCCACCCTCTCGAGGGGGCATACCCTACCCGAATCCATTCAAACCTCCTTCTTGGTCATTTTCTCGTGAGATTGGGGCATCTCCTTTCACGTCCCTCCATTTGAGCAACTCACACAACTTCTCCCGTGTTGGGGCATCATTTTCTAGTCGCTTCCTCTATAGAGTCATCTGCATTTATTTTTCTTCGAAACACTATTATTCTAACAATATTTTGAAGAGGGAAAAAATGTAGACACCTAAATTTGACCACTTCCATATGGTCGTAATCCCATCATTTATTCGTCTAATCCATCTATATTAATTAAATGACACATTTAATTAATATTATCCCCTTTCCCTAAGGTTCCCAAAAGTATTTAATTAAATACTTTATCCTTTACCATTTCCTCTCTAAATTAAATAAATCAATCAATTCATTTAATTTATTCAATTATCCTTTTCGATTTTTAACTCATTATTTTTCTCTCCTTGTCCCATCCTCCATAACCCTTTCACTAATCTAGGTTAATTTAATTAATCCTTCATTAAGATGTGCATATCCTTAATTAGGATTAATGTCACATCCTCCATATCTAGCCACTTGCCTCTAATCATCATTAATTAGTCTAATCACCTGTTTGCATAATCCTAATCCTAATCACTTACATTTTCTAGCATGTCCTTAAATCAACATTTCTTGGTACTTACAATTTTTGGGTTGACCTCTTCCCCATGAGAATTAAAAATTCACTTATTCCCCCATGCATTTGTCTTCTCCATGACCTCTCAAAGGTCACATCGTACCCATGGGACAAGGACCCCTTTTAGGGAAATCTTGTCTTACCCATTGGTTTCTTCCAAAAAGTGAATTAAAAATTCACTTTTATTTCTCCAGGGCCATCTCCGATCCCCATGGTGACAAGAGTGGACTTTCTAAAAGTATTCACTTGTCATTTTCAGCCCCATATGGGGCCAAGGAATAACTTTTTGGGGAAATCCTCTCCCATCCCAAGGTACTTGCAAGTACCTTGGGACCACATGGCCTTTTCCACATCACTTGTACCCTGGCCATCTCACCTTGTCCTTTGGACACTTCGTCCACCACATGGAAAGATTTGAGGGCTTGTGAGTTCTCAACTCACCATAGCCCTCCATCTTGTTCATGGTGGCTCAATCTTGACCATTGAATCCTCTAGAGAATTCAAATTCTTCTATATATACCCCATTTTCACTCATTAATGATCTTAGACCTCTTGAGCTAATGACTTCATGATCTTGTGCATTCATTATCACACTTGTGTTCTTCAAGAATTTTAGTCATTTATTGCAGCATCTTAGTATCCATTATTGCCTTCATCTACCACCATTAATCCTTCAACCACCATCATTGCAAGCTTATCATCCAAGGAGCACACATTATCAACCAATCAAAGGGCCAACGAAAGGTCAACTCAATACAAGGTAAAATCTGTTGTTTTCTTTATCTTTATTTTGTGTGATTTAATGTAGCCCTATCTTGAGGTGTTAGGTGTTATTTGCTTCTCTTGTATTCTATTTTTTTTTTCATTTTTAGACTAGGAGATTTCACCTTATCACAATTACATTATTTTATTTCTTCTATTTCAAAGTTATTGAGTTGATCTAAATAATTTTCATTATATTCTACTTCTTAATACATGTTTTTTTTTTATCTTGAGATGTTTGTGCATGAATTCTAATCATATTTGCTTATTGTTGATTTTGTAATTCTATTTTTTTTAATTATCAACTCAACCTATATTTAGTAACTCTTTCTTTGTCCTTATCGTTTCAATATTTTTTGTTCTTCTCTTTCTACTCCTATCATTTATTAGTATTGTCATGTCTTCAATATTATTTTTGTCCCTCGATTTCATAATTCAACTTTAATTAAGTCATACTTATAAAAAAAATTAAAACAAATAATTATGATGCAAATAAATTATTTATTTTCATATAATTTTGAAAAAATAAAATTACATATTATATACATTATTTAAATCATGTTTAAATCATATTTTATTGAGATTATATAACTAATCTTAAACCTTTTAACAATTCTAAATTCATTCTACATTATAAATCTGCAAAACTTATCATTATCTAAAATTATATACTAATTCCCAAAACTAAATATTAAAGCTAAGTTTTCTCATAAGTAAAATAAACCCCCGGTGGGTAGGTGAGTCAGTCTGGGCCGCGAGTTTGCTCCCCGTCGGTTCTAGGTTCGACTCTCCTAACCTCCGTTCAAATGGTACGTGTGGTGGGGCTTACTACGCGTACCCTCAGAGGACTAGTCTCACCCTTACTCACCTCCTACCGAACCCCAACTTGGCAGTCTGTAAGACCAAGGTAAGGCGAGGGGGGTCGCTGGGTAGGGTTGCGGGGATACCTCTGAGTTACCAAAAAAAAGTCAAGAGTAAATTTATTTAAAACCAAACTATTTATTCAAGGTTGTATTTTAATATTAAAAGTTGAGAATTTATTTAATTGATCAAGTAAAGATAAAGCAAATAAAAAGTGAATAATATAAAAATATATATATTTTAAATTATTTTAAAGTAAAGTAAAATAGCTTTTAAATTAAAAATGTAGTTTTTCAATAAAATAAAAATATCATATATAAATAAAATATTTGAAGTCTATATCTTTGAAGTGTTTTTAATTAAAATATATTTAAATTTTTATGTTTTAATTTATTAAAATTCAAAAAATAAATTTAATACATAACTATTAAAAAATAACCCTTAAAATTAATATTAAAATTTAAAATTTAAAAAAATAATTAGAATTGTCTTATTTAACTAAACTAAAAAAATCTTAAAAATAAAATGAAACTAAAAAATAACTCATATATTAATATTAAAAGTCAAGGAGTAAATTTATGTACTTAACCAAATAAAAATATAGTGTACAACTCTTTTATTAATGATTGATTTTAATGTTGTATATGATTTTTTTAATAAATAAATTATTATCAAGAATAATATAGATCTAAAAAAAAAATCATAGCATCAATCACTTTAAATGAAATATCTAAGAGATGTTTTTTCTGAGTTTCTAAACAAGTTCATTTTTGTGTGAAATCAAACAATGAAAATAGATATGGGCAATCTAAAATTAAATAAATTTAACTAGAAATCACCCCTTGTTGTGCAATGGGTAATCCAAATATGTGTGGAAGGTCAATTAAGGAAATTTTTGGTCTATTTTTGGCATACATTTGTGCAATATACATGAGGTTAATTGGTAGGCCATTCAGAAAATTATTTTGTTTGAGCAAAAAAGGTCTTAATGGAGAAGTGATAGTTTTAAATCAATTATGCATCCACTTATAGGCATTCAAACACAACTAAAATAAAACCTTTGAATTAGGGAGATAATCAAGATCCATTACCAACAAGATCATGCTATGTTTGTAATAGGGAGAGAGGGGGAGAGAGGGGGAGATATAGGGGGAATTTTGTGTGTGAGAGAGAGAGAGAAAGGGGTAATGAGATGGAGATGGAGATGGAAGAGAGGGAGAGATACAGAGGGAGAGGATAAAGTGATATATAGAGATGAAAGAGATAAACATATAGAGAGAGAGAGGAAGAGAATGAGAGAGGGGGATAGAAAGATAAACATAGAGATAGGAAGTGATATATATAGAGATATGTGGAGAGATGGAAATATATAAGAATAGAGAGATATGGAGAGATAATAAGATAGAGATAGAGAGACAAAGAGATAGAGCTAGAGATAGGGAGGGTGAAAAAAGGAGTGTGTGTATGAGTAAGAGAGATATGTAGATAGAGATAGAGAGGGAGGGAGATGGGGGAGAGAAATTGAGAGGAGAGAGAAGTAGATAAATATAGAAAGATGGAGTGATATGAAGAGAGGGAGAGAGAGAGATTAAAAGAGGGAGAGATTAGGATATAAAAGAGAGATAAAGAGATAGACATAACTTGAGAAAGATAGAGGGGTGAGAGAGACAAAAAAAAAAGATAGAGAGATAAATATGTAGAGAGAGAGAGATGGAAGGAGAGAGGAAGAGGGAAAGGGAAAAATAGAGATAGAAAGAGGGAGACAATGAAAGAGGTGGATATGGAGAGAGAAATATAAATATATAGGAAGTGATATCTAGAGAGAGGTAGAGAGAGAGATATATATAAACAGAGGAGAGATGAAGTAAATAAAAGAGAGATAAAGATAATATGATAAAAATAGCGAGACTGATAGAGAAAGATAGAGATATAAAGATACATATAGGGACGGAGAAATAGGGAGTGTGTGTAGAAGAGAGAGAGAGAGAGAGAGAAAGGAAGGGAGATAGGGAGAGTGTGTGTGTGAGTGAGAGAAATATTGAAATAGATATAGAGAGGGAGAGATATATATAAATAAATAGAGAGGGAGGGGGAGGGAGAGAAATAGAGAGAATAATGGAGAAGTAGAGAGATATAGAAAGAGAGAGTGATAGGGAGAGGGAGAGATAGAGAGATATATATAGTGGGAAATATAGAGGGGAAAGAGAGATAAATAGAGATGGAGATAGCGATGAATAGAGAGAGGGAGAGAGAAATAAAGATAGAAAGAGGGAGAGACAAAGGGGAGAGAATGAGATATAGAAAGGTAGAGAGAGACATATATAGAGAGGGGGGGAAGAGGTACATATGGAGAGATATAGAGAGAGAGATGGGAAGATAGAGAGAGACACACATTTTTATATCTTTGTCTCCCTCTTTATCTTTATATTTTTATTAACTCTCAATCTCTCTCTTCCTCTCTCTTCCTTATTTCTCTTTATGTCTTCCCTTCTCTCTTCCTCTATTTATCTTTCTCTTTTTTCCTCTCTCTATCTCTTTCTCGCTCCCTATCTCTCTCCCCTTACTCTTTTTTTTCAATCCCTATTTATCTCCTCCTCTCTCCCCCCTTTCCCTTTTTATCTCTTGACCTCTCTACCTTTATATATATTTATCCTATTTTCTTTCTCTATATCTCTCTATCTCCCTCTCTTTATGTAACTATATTTATCTATGTCTCTCCTCTTCTCTCATTTCCTCTCTTTCTTTATTTCTCTTTCTATCTCTATCTCTCTTTTTATCTCTCTATATCTCTTTGTCTCCTCTCTATCTCTCTATTTTCTCTCTTTTTCTATCTACTTTCCTCCTTAAGTGCATAATGGGTGCACTGAAGAGGCTTTAATGGAGAATTAGCATATCCTTAATCAAATGATATGATACCTTGAGTGTATAACTCCCTAGAGACATGCGTTATCCTTGGATTGTTGGCATGAAATGACTATTCAAAAGTTAACTTCTCTCTCACACTTTATACATTTTAATTCAAATATTATGTTTGAAATTCATTTTATTATATAAATAAAATTTAAATTTAAAATAGAGTAATTCTACAATAATTAAAATTTCAATAAGATAAATAATTTTAAACTAAGTTATTTCTAATTTATTTTTTATTATTCTTTGTAATTCATAAAAAGACATAAATAATCAAAATAAATTTCAAACTTAAATCTAAATTAAAAATAAAAAATAAACTAAATGCAAGGTCAAAATATATCAAAATCCAAATATTAATAAAATTAATAATTTAAAAAATAATAATAAATAATAAACTTATTAAGTTAATAAATTTTTAAATAAAAAAAGTAAAACTAAAATTTTAACCTATATTATAATTGAAATATTAATAAAATATGTACGTAAAAAATATAATTATTATATTACAAACATTTATAAATATATTTTTTGTAATAAGGAGGAAACAATTGAACATATTCTTTGTGATATTGTTATTAGGATTCAACCGTGTAGTTTTATGAGTCAAACTCATTGACCCATGTTTCATGAGTAGTGGTTCACAAGAACCCATCTCTCATGATAATGAATGGTCCACTTAGCACTCATTGCATCTAGGTGATGGTCATGAAGGTGAAGCACTAGGCCTTCCCAGGAGGTCACCCATCCCAGCATCACTCCGGCTTAGGCACGCTTAACCACAAAGTTTTCACCAAGGTTAAGCCCACTTAGTTTGCAACCCTATTTGCAAAACCTTCAGTAAGTCTTGTGAACCACTACTCATGAAACATGGGTCAATGAGTTTGACTTGTAAAACTACACAGTTGAATCCTAATAGCAATATCACAATTTGACACATTGTGGAAAATACCTCCTACTTATCAATTGATGAGCTAAAGGGGCTCTATAATTAATGGTTCATAAGGCACAACACTTGTTGAAGGTTTTACAATTGGGTTGCGAGCTAAGTGGGTTTAACCTTGGGGAAAACTTTATGGTTAAGCGCACTTGAGCTAGAATAGTACTGGGATGGGTGACCTCTCGGGAAAGCCCAATGCTTCATCTCTATGAGAATCACCTAGATGCAATGAGTGGTAAGTGGACCATTCATTATCATGAGAGATGGGTTCTTGTGAACCATTGCTCATGAAACATGGGTCAATGAGTTTGACTCGTAAAACTACACAGTTGAATCCTGATAGCAATATCACAATTTGGCACGATGTGGAAAATACCTCCAATTTATCAACATATTATTTTTCATTACTTCTCTAGGGATGTCTAGATTGGAGTGTTACAAAACCTTAGTTTAGATTGAATCTTTCCTAAGGCTATAAAATAATTAGTTACCTCTTGGCATAGAAGTTCCCATTTCTCTCAAATCATGCTCCTTGAATTCTGGAAGAAAATTCCTCGTTTCGTTTCTTGGGGTATATGGAAAGAGAAATAATAGGATTTTTAGAGAGACATCTAAAAACAAGGATGTTTTTTGACGTATCCAAAATAACCTAAAGGATAATATCAATGATTTGTGTTTTGGAAATACCAAGAATATGCCCTCTTATCTTGAAATTAGGTTAATGAAAATTTGGGGTATTGCTCAAGATGTTACTAAGATTAACTAGGGAAAAACTCTCTTCAAAAAAAGTGTTAAATGGAAACTGCTTGATAAGGGTTGAATAAAACTTAATTTTAATGGTTGCTTGAAAGGAAATCCTTTGGAATTTGCTATTGGAGGAGTAATTAGAGATGAATAGGGGTTCTTGATAGAGGGGTTTGCTAAGTACATTGGTAGAAAGACCAGTAATGAGGTTGAAGCTACTATGGCTTGTGGGGATTAACTAGAATAAAGGAAAGGAGCTACCTTAATGTTGAGATCGAAGGTGATTCTAACATGATAATTCAAATTTTGCAAGGTGATGCTCTCTCCCTGGAGGATCAAAAACATGATGGAGTATTGTAAAATCACATGACTAGGGGATTCTCTAATGCAAGAATCGATAATATCTTTAGAGAAGGCAAGTCAAGTGTAGATGTAATATCTAATGAAGGTCTATGTTGTAAGGACAAGAACTATTAGCTTTACTCTAATCTCCCATGTGTTGTGAAAGAAGTTTTTTGTTGAAAGACAAAATTCAAATGTGTCCAACTAAGCTAATGATTTTTTTGTCCTACTTTGAGTTCAAGGATGATGTGGCCTTCAATTGGCATGATTGTTATTGGTCTAAAAAGGTGGTTGTCCTTTTGGTGACGATGACTCATTTTCTTAGTGGTTTGTTTTCCTTTCTCATGCTTGGTTCTTTAACGATGTATTCCAAAAGATTATTTTCGATTTGTTTCTTTACTTCTCATGTGTGTATTTTTAAGCCACGTGATTATTGTGAGATTGGTAATAATAATATTTTTATTACAAGTGAAGTGGGAAGATTTAATAATGATTTTGGTCCTCTCAACGATATTAGCCATGACAAGTGGTGCTTGACGAGACTCTAGAATGTTGTATTTTATGAGAGAAGGTGGTAGTGCTATATTTTGGGTATCATTAATTCTTTTTTTACCTGTTTCAATTCTGGTTATAGTAATAGAAAACACTCCATTTTTTTACTATGGCTTTGATAACAACATAATTGCTAAGCATAAGATGGGGAGCCCTCATAAAATAATTCAGCCTCAATCCTACAAGGCTCTCATGCAAAATGTTGAGCTCTAGGAGCTCTTTGAAAAAGGGGGTTTCGGGTTTCTCCCTTTTTTTCAAATCCATGAAAGGGTATAATGATAAATTGACATCTAAGTTTGTCAATTCATGGCAGTAGGGTTTGGTGACCATTGGGGGTGTGTGCTTCTAGGTTACCGATGACCTTATTGCAAAAGCTACTAGCTTGAAGTGTGAAGATGAGCACATTGAGAAGAAAAGCAACAAAAACTATGATAGATTTGTGACTTCTTTCTAGAAAAAGGTGAAAAGTTGGCGAAGTTTCAAAATGGCTACAGTAGGGAAAGACTTTCGACAACTTGGGGTATGGTAAGTCTTCATAGTATGATATAATTTACTTTAGAAGGTTGGTTTCAAATCATTCATGGCTATCATTTTTTTATTCTAAATCATATCAAACATGGGTCTAAGATTAACTTCCCTTTTTACCTGCTTTCCTCTCTTCAAAAATGCATCTTAGATGGGGTATATCCTCCCCTTCACCAATATTTAATCATGGCCCTATATAATTGTAGTCTATGTAACCCTTAAGAATAACCCTTCAAGTAGAAAAAGTAGTGTTAGAAGTCAGGAAATTGAACCTTCCCCTTCGTCTGTTAAAATTGTTAAAGGTAGCCCTAGTTCTTGCCCCAAGTTTGAGGGTAAAAAGGATATTAAAATTAAAAAGGTGTCCCTTGAGGCTGCTACCCCTCCTCCTGCTCTCAATGATCTCCTTATTATATCCCTTGAAAATTGAAAAGGGCTTGTCTTTTCTAGTAGAAATTCCTCATTGTCCCCTGCTGAAAAACCCTATACACTAATAACTTAAATGTCTAAGATGTCACCCCCATTAAAAGGAAACCCCCCCATGACCAATTTTGCTAAAAAAAGAGAAAGTGTTGTTTCATTGTGGAGGAAGTACTCCCATCAACATTTTTGATGTTGAAGGAGAGAAGAATGCCTTATTGCTTCCGGAGAAGAACACCCCATTACCCTTGGGAGGCTGAAGATCTACCAAGTTGGATAATTTTCTAGTTGTGGGCTCTTCTTTGGAGTCTAAAAATAAACAAGTTGTTTTTTGCTCAGACTTGGAGGTTGAATATTATGAAGATGAGGATTTCATCCCTTAGCCTGAGTTTGAGGAAGACGTCCATAGTGAGTATTGGGTGGAGTTGTTGCAAACTGAGACTATGGAAGAAAATTTTGAGGACACTGAGATGTAGTTGGGCTATGATGGTGAGAAAGAAGAGTTGGATGTGAAATGGAGGGTTATAATGATAAGGAGGACCCAGAAGTTGATGATGAAGATATTGAGGTTGAAGATGGTAATGAAGATGTCGATGATGATAACCAAGAGGAGGAAGAAGAGTTTCTTGTTGATCCTCTTGACAATGATAATAATGAGGTCGATAAAGATGACAGAGTTAAGAAACAGGTAGTGAGAAGGAGTTGCCTTCTTCTATTAAATCTCAATTAGAGATTTTACAACATATTGTCAATGAGATGAACAGTGATAAATGGAAAGGGCTATCTATAGTCTCACCTCTATCACCAATGGTATTATGTTGAAAGCAATCATGGGGATTGTGTTGGGCAAGTCAAAAATCAAGAAGTAGAAAACAAAACTTGGTAAAGATGAAGTTCCTAAGGTGGTTGAAGCCAATAGAAAAAAAAAAGGTCTAGACTAAAAAATATGATTAATTAAGTTTCCCTTGGGTACTTGGTGTTGTTTCTTTTGGTTGTAGGTGTTGCTATCTCTCAGCTTTATTTTTATATTGTTGGTGTTTTGTCTCTAGCAAACTTGTATGCCTTGCAATTTCAGCTTTTGGCACACATGCCTCTATTTTGATTTCGGCTTGATACTGTCGTTAACTCTTGGGTCAGGGCCCTTTCCCTGCTTACTTTATCAAAAACAATATTAGCATTAATTGAAAGATAAAATCAATATTAACAAGTAAAAAATATTATAAAATTGAATATAAATATAGTTAAATTATTACATAAATAAAATTTAAAAATTAAAATTGTATTTCAAATAAAATACTAAAAAATAAAAATGAACTATATTAAAGTTGTTAAAGCTAAAATTTTAACTTTGATATTTAAAAAGTTAAAAATAAAATGAAACCTAATAAAAGATAAAAAGTAACTTATAAATTATTGGATTATTTAATTAACTTATATATATGAATAATAATTATTATTTATATTATTATTTGAAAAAAAACAATTATATTCATTAAAAACTTATTATATATATATAGTTAATTAATTTTTATTTTTTTTGATACATCAAATGCGGCTTGATGGGACCAAACCCAAAAACAAGTTAAACATTGACAATAGCCAAAAAAACAAAAAGTCCAACCAAAACTTTCAATCGTAGTACAACATCGACTTGGCAAAAAACCATCTAAACACCCCTGCCATCACTGTCACCTACACATCCCCATCGCCCAATGACACCACTGCTTCACTGGAACTGGTAGGAAGGGCAAGCAGGGGTGTTGGGTTCGCAACTGCAAAGGCTCTTAAGAGCTCCTTTAGTAGATACATGTTGCTCTTAACTTCCTCCAAGTAGGCCTCCACTAATTATAAATGACTAGTTGTTGACTCGTAATACTCTGAAATGTTGCTCTTGAGTTGCTCTTGACAATAGTATTTTCCGCTCAATTGTAGTTCTAGTTTCAAATGGTGAAAAGACTAGGTATTTATAGGCATTTATTCAATTTCCTGAAAATTAGATCCTGGAAGTCGGCACTTGAAATTTGAATTCTAAATGTTAAACTGTTGCCAACATGTCCAAAAATGGGTCCTGGATAAGAAGGGGGACAGATACACCTAAACTTTAAAGGAAACAAATAAAATGAAGAGAGACACGTAAATATTGTTAGTATCCATCCTTAGAGCCAAAACCAACAACCAACAACCTTATATCACCATGAAATAGACAATACCATAACAAAATAAACCACATAACTTAGCTTGACCCCCAACAACCAAACCCAAAAGTCAATGCTCCTCCCCACCATGTCATTTCCTCTAGTGCATTTTCTCCAGGCATAGCACTAGAGTCTAGTGCTTTGAGGTGAATCCCATGCAAGACTTTTACTCCATGCTTGGCCCTATGAACACCTTTGCCATTGCACCAAAGTAGTGGAACAGTATGATTGTTGGTAACTTCCAATCTGCCTTTTCCATGCATCATCATTAACACTAATATGCCTTTTCCTCAATTTTCTCATAGTTGAGCGGTGTGTTAGAAGCATATATACCTCTTGTTGCAACAAATGTGTTTTCTATGTCTCAACTACTAACTCCTTTACGTCTTGAGCAACCTTCACTTTCTTAGACTTAACACCAATTCTTGCTAAATTTCATAAAGATTAGAGCACAACTACATCATCATAATAATCTAATAGTTCAATTGCAATAACCAAACTCTAAAAGATGTCTTAGAAACACATTACTCCAACTTAATGAGATATTCTTGCCTCACCATCACTTTAGACTTGGGACGTCCGTATGCTTCCAAACATACCTCTCATAACATTAACTTCACAAATACTAACACCACCACTAACTAGTATTAGAGATTGATACCAAATAATTATTTAAACAAAGATATTTACATCAAAGATGGTTACCAATTTTCACTTTCATGTGATATGACATGATAAAAACCAAAAGATTTAAATATTAGCTTAAATTCTTAATTAATCTATATTGACCAGAAAAAAATAAAAGTAAAAGTTCAGATAGACTTTTGAGTCACCTTTAAAGAAGGCATAAAAGGAAACAGCTATTTGTTATATGGGCTTAAACAAAACAAACTTCTTCCCCACCGTTTAGGCTCTTCTTAGAAGACTCCAATTTAGTTAGTGAACTTGAAAGATGTTTTTCCTGTCTTAATATATGACAGACAAATTATGACAATATTATGCTGTTTTGTTGGATGGATATAAAGTATACTTTGTTAGCCCTATATCATAAAATAGTATTAAATTCCAGCAGGCAGGAAATTTCATGATTCGTCAGTATCCTTTTTATACACCTTAGATTTCATGATTCATCAGTAACCTTTTTATACACCTTAGATCATTGGACAAACAAACAATGGCAGTCTGTTTAAAGCGTTGCTGTTGAGAAGGAGCGAGTCTCCCACCATCATGAATTCAGATGTGAAAGTACAAGTTTTAATAAAGTAGTAATATCACAAACAAAAACACAGTTCTTTCCCACTAAAGATCTATTACATACAAAAATATCACAGGCAGCAATGCTCATATCAAATTGTTTTTGAGCGAAGCTATACGATGCAAAGCTGCAATAGAGAAAATCCAGCTACTGTGTCTTCATTTTGGTTGGAAGGCCTGCAAGGACAAATGAAACAGAGAAGAAATTAGCCTACTGAAAGGGAAAGGAGGGTAGATTACAGTAATAATAATAATCATTACCGCAAAGATTGTTGCGTGCCCTGGATCTGCAAGGTGAGCCAACAAATTGTCGATGGGGCCAGTGCCGGTGTATTGGGCTTGAAACCAGGCTCCCATGACGGCCAACATGGCTAGGCGGCCATTCTTGATCTCCTTGGTCCTCAACTCCTTGAGCTTTTCAGGGGAAGCGCTGCCCCAGCCCAGGGGGTCGAACCAGAGACCTCCGGGGTAACCCACATCGGTGCCAGTGAGCTTGTTGTTGGGGAAGATGGGGTCCGTGTTGACGGAGCCGGGCTTGATTATGTCCGCCCATCGCCGCCCCTCTGCCCATCCCAGGAATATCATTTCCACCACGAAGAGCGTGGTTTTGTCTGTGAAGTACTCCAGCTCGCCCGCTGTGTACCAGAAGGGGGTGTTCAGGATCCCCAGCTTTGTCAAGAGTTCTGGGATGAAGATGCCCGCCGCTCCCAGCATTGCCCACCTGCAGTGCACCAGCTCCGACTGTACATTCCATTTCAGCACCTCGGGGTCCGATCCTGCATTTTCATCTTATTCATTATGAAGATAAAAGATCTGTAGCTCTAATCACAGAGATGATTCAATTTCAGAGGCGCAAACGAGCTCATTGTAATTTTCACTCACCATTCTAATTTCTCAAATCAAAATTCTTCTTTCCATGCTTACCTAAGCCCAGGGGATCGAATCCGAAGTCTCCTGGAAGACTGCAGTTTCACACAGATTGCAATCTTGAGTCAATCAAGAGATAAAATTCCAAAATGGTATAAATGGGATTGAAACAGAGAATAAACAAACCTGCCATCAAGCCAAGGAGGTGGTGTGCTGCCGGGAAACCACAGAGGCCTCTCACTCTGCGCTGCCTCACAAACCGTCACGGGTATCTTAGCTCCCCTCCTCCTCCTGCTGTTTCCAAAGCTTGTAGAGGGTCTAATGCCCCTGCTTCCAACCAACGAAGCCCTGGTCTTTACACTCTTCTGGCAGCTGTTCCAGGTTAACGCTCATCAACTTTAACAAATTCTAACCTAAAGCTACGAAATTTCAAGATTGAACTTCAATTCAAGGTAATCTGGGGAAAAACCCAATACTAACAATTTGGAAGCACTCCTAATACACGACCCCTTTGAAATCACCTACAGAATATATGTACTCTAAGACTGAAAACTTCACTGGCTTAAAAGTGAATGGCGAAGTAATGATCACCTGGATGAAGGAGCAACAGCTGCAGCTGCTACATTGGATGATGCACACACAGCAGAAGCACAGGATGCCATGATTAATGCTGTCACTTGCTGTTACAAGAGCAGGAGCATGTACCCTGTCCCGCGGGCTATAATAACAAAATCACATACCCAGGGCGAGATTAAGGAGGCTTATCCACTGGAAAGGAATGGCAAGATTTTGGAAGGATAACATTCCTTTTGATTGGTTCCTCTCAAAACTGGAGCCTTCCCCACCACCCATTTCCAACAAGCAACCAAAACCTCTCACTCCTCCCCTTCCACACACAAGTGCCAGATATTATTTTTAACCCAAATTTATTCGGTACTATATCAAAATGATTATTAAAAAGCAGAAATATTGTTTTACTTTATAATAGGTACTAGCTATTGCACTTTTGGTGTGCAATGGGGTACGTCTAAAAAATGTATGGCTATATATGATTTTGTGTAGTCGTATTATTTGAATTTGTGTAGACATATTGTATGTATGTAATATTTTGAAAGAGCACATGAAAATATGTAAATGGAACTTAAATTTATGCCATATAAAAATGTAGGAAAAGGAAATATATACAAGGATGAAATTCATGTATTTTGTATGGATTGTTTAATTCGCATTATAAGAATAGACGTAATTGAATACAAGGGTATAGGCAAAATGTGGAACGGTCACATTGAACTCCAATGTATCTGTAATTAACAAAAGAACTAGTTAGTATTTGAAAAGCAACTAATAGAAAACATAATGTTGAAGGTGCAATTTCAAAAAAAAAAAATAGTTACCTTTGTTAGAGTAGTTTGAAGGTCATAGTTAATAAGAATATAGTGCAAATGAGCAATGAGAGGAGCCTGTAGTAAAGGAAAAGGAGAGATATGATGTACAACAACTAAACAATATAAATATTGGTAGTTAAGTAAATCAGAAAGCGACATACCTGTAGTAGGTGAAATGCACTTCAAGTGTGTGAGGAGTTTGAATTTGACATTGTTGTCAATCGGTTCTCTTCATTTTTGCGGCATGCAACATAGGGGCTTTGTTGCATGTGTGCATATCGTTGGAATGTGAAGGATGGGTGTATGCGAAGACTTTGTAGATCAGGCACTCGTGAAATAGTAGTGAATGTCAAGCATTGCCGGTCAATGTTGCCAATGTCGATTGTGGCCCTTCGAAGTGTTAATCCTTGTGACTTGTGTATTGTTAATGCCCATGCCATTTTAAGTGGAATTTGACGATGAACCCCACGGCTTAGCGGTGTTATGGGGACATAGTTTGGATTGTTATGGTCTCAAGGTGGTCCAATGTAATGTTTGAATTGGACAACAACGAACAAGGGTAGTTGAGGTGGTTTTTCACCTTCATTGTATATAATAGCTTTTACTTGACCAAGTGCACCATTGACGAGCCCTATTTCGACCCATATATTAGAACATAACATGACCTGGCCAATAGATAGCAAAATATGAGCTTCAAGCTGCTCTTCATCTGGATTTGTGTATGTTGACCCCCTAAGGTGCTCTACAGTGGAAAGGGCAATAGGTGTCGCCAAAGACAACAACCTACATTTGTTGTGTAGTACCACCATTTCATTTGTTGCAAAAAGGTGAATGGAAGATAAGAAAGGAGAGTTTTCTACAGCGTTGAGCGATGAACTTGAGCATGACATTAGAACTTGCCAGTCTTCTTCTGTAGGCTCTGCATTCCATAGATTTGAAAGAAGTGCACGAAAAATAATTTGGGAAGGAACATCACTAACCTATCGAAATAATCTTGGCAAATACAAGCATAAGCTATTTAATCAGCAGTCAAGGATAATGGTAAATGTCTAAATCTGTTTTGCAGTCTAATCATTAGGCAAGTCATGGTAGAAGAGAGGGTTGGCGACAAGAACACATTAAAACACACATAATTCCCTAAAGATATTAATTCAAATTACAAATAGTTGATAAAATAAACATAAAGAGAATTTAACATCCATACCAAGACCATAACCAAGAACACAGCTCACATAAGAACAAAAACCTCTAATACCTAGCAGAATAGATGCCCACAAAGTGATAAACTTCATTCCATATTTAAGCCACATAAAACTCAAATTAGATTGGATACATTAAGATAGTTGACTTTCGAATACTTAAAGTGTTAAAAAAAACAAATATTATAAATTAAAACATATCCAATTTTAAATTTTGGACGTTATGTTACCAACATCAACATTTGAAATGATTATCGAGGTTATCTGCCTGCCTTGGAAGTTACTCTTGCACCTGATCGAAAACATTCATACTCTTGCTACAAACATGGATATAGGCACTCAAAGATTTGTTGGAGTATTTAATTTTTCTCGCAAATATTTAATAAGTATACACCAAATCTAAATTCATAAGTTACAAAAAATTATGAGAATAAATGCTTTACGAAATGCACAACATATAGAGTGGGCAAAGTAAAGAGTAAGAAATGAAAAAATAAAACATAGGAAGAAACAAACAAAAAGAAGCCTACAAGTCATACCCACGTGTATCTCACAAAGAGCCCCGAACAATACTCCTAATTGACCTTCCACACACCTTTATAATATATGCAAAGGCATCAGCTAAAATTCCACACTTGTCGTACATGCCTATAAGTGTATTTTGTAGAGGTTCACATGTGGCAATCTCTAAATGTTTGTCATTTATATAGGAGTGGACTTAATTACCCGAGGACACAGCCAATAGTCTTGAATGATTATTAAATAGTAGCAGGGGTGGAGACAAGTCCAGATGCATAAAAAAATACAGAGCGAACAGTTCCAAACCTAGGCAGCAAAGGTAGAGCCAATTGGGAGATAGACAAGGGCACAGGCAACGAAGCCAGCGACAGAGCAGTCTTGAGTGATTATGGAGAGGACGAGATCAACAACAAAAGGGTTTTCTTGGAAATGTAGGTGGTTGTGGCAGCCACATGGAAAGAACATTGTAAGGCTATGCATAATACACAACCATTGTTGTGGAGATTTACAGTGAATTCTCCCATAACTTTATTTGATTTTCTGGACGTAAAATGGTTTGCACTTTTTTGCCTAATGATGATGATAAAGACTTTTGACCACCATTAGACCAAATTGGTCTACAAAGCCCAACAAATAGTTTTTGTTTTTGGTGCAAACCTCTATAATCTTATCTTTTTTCCAACTGAAGCACCTTAGTAATCCATGAATTCTTATCAACAAAAGTGACTAAGAAAAGAAGTAAGTTAAAAACATATCAACATCATATAAATAATATGGTTTTAGAGGATTCTACTGTTTAAAATTTAAAGAGTAACTTATTTTGATCCTTTCAGTTTGGAATTACACAAGTTAATGATGTTTTTTTTTTATTCTGCTAAATTTATTCACCTGTACTGAAATTAACCTAATTGAAGCAGTGAAGGGGGTAAAACGTAGAAGTAACAATAAAAACAAAAATACAAGCACTAATTCAATAAAGCCAAAAATATAAGTAACAGTAAAAAAAGCTATGCAAAGTAAAAAGTAGATTGAACAGAGAAAATAAACAAACCGATTTTTTTCTTCACTACCGTAGAATTTCCAAGGTGTTCTTCTGCAATCCTCCTTTTTAGCAAACTCTCTACAAAGGTTGTTCTTACTAAATGTAGTAGGCTGGTGGTGTGGTATTTTTATTCTTACAGTTTGAATTCTATTTGTAGGAAATGGGAGACAGTCAAAATTGGGCAGCAGTTATGTTGCATTAATGAGGTAGAAATATCCCATCCAACCCAAGGGACAGCCTGTCATGGAGGCCCAATCTAATCAACAAAGCCAAAAATCTAAGATATTTAAATGTTGTGATGGTTAGTAAAAATCTCCCTCATTTATGGCAGCTGAAATATCTGAAAGAATACGCTGAGACGGAGGGCAATCTACGTTTAAATCTATCCTCCCTTATAAATGAGGGTTGAAATATCTGAAAGAGCATGTTGGATTGTATGATAGGACAGGAAACACTATCGAAGCAATCAAGCAAGTTGGAAACACTGTAGGTACATTCAAGAAAGTGTGATTGCCAGCTGTATTTTGGTAGATATGATAGCTATAGGGACAATATCGATCAATTGTTTTTTCCTTAAATGCACTCTTTTGAGCAGAATATGATCAAGGGTGGAGTCCATTTTCATTGTTGACCAGCTATTGTGGAGAGAGTTCAACCATGGATTTGAAAATTTAGGTTGATCTCTCTCAAATTGGATACGCCTTTGACATAAATTAATCAATTTAGATTAAATTGGGGGTGTATTGTTTGAGTGGACTCGATTGGATTAGATTAGATTAGATTGGGTAAAAGGTGCAATCATATTATAAATAGTAATAAATGAAGTGAGAAAGTATTTAGTTTTGTGATCGAAGAATGTGTGTTAAATGATAAAGATAATGATATCTATGTGTTTCAAAATCTAAAGATGTCTTAGACAATGGTGTGAGCAGCCTAGAATCAAAATATTCCTCTTTACATGTATTGTATTGACTTTGTTGTTTTGGATCTAATTTACACATATAAGATTAGTATGTACCTATGAACTCAATTTTTGGTGATCATTGGTTCTACCATGTGAAATTTAAAAAATAAACTATTAGACAACAATGTTCTTTGTCACATTCTTAGGGTTTTATGCCAAGCTTATGGTATTTAAAAGTACCTTAATAGATAACAAGCTTTAGATATGTACATGAATTCTGAAATTATTGTTAGGTAATTCACGTTTAAGGATGTGGTGACTGATTAGATATGATAAATTCCTTGATATTTGACAATGTTTTTGATAAACAAATTATCGTAGGGGAATAATGGGTATTGATTAAAAGATGCAATTAAACAATTAGGGTATCAAAAACCCACAAAGGAAAGATCAATTAAACCCATACTCGATGAAGTTAAATGCAGTTGAATAAATGAATAAACACAAATCAAGAATATAAATCAAATTAAGATCAATTACTCAAAGAAAATAAAGCAAACCTAGTACTCCATTGAAGAATTATGCCTGTTTAGGATGTGGATTGCTCAAAATTGTGCATAACCCATGATGCAAAAGCTTTGATGATTTTCTTGACCCACAATTATGATGCTCAAGAAAGTTCTCAAAAATGTCATGAATTCCTCATGAGAATTGTGAATGATTTTTATGAAGAGGATGGCTTGTTTTATGGAATTTCATGATATTTGGTCAACAGTAGAGATTGAATATGGAGATCACGGTTCGGATTAGATCAAGAGATCAATGGTTGAGAATGAATGAGAGCTTTAGTTAACTTGAAAATATCTCCTTATTTCAAGGAAATTAGATTAAGATATTTTGGAAAAGGAATATTGCCATGTGCAAGTTGGAGGAAAATTAGTAATTAAATAATTAAGAAATTTGTTGTAAGTGTTTCTAGATTAGATTGTGTTGTATTTTTTTGCATCAACGTTTCAGATCACACTTTGTGATCCATCATTAGGATATGAGAGAGCATAAGGAGTAAAATTAATATTTAATTAAATAATTGAAACTATTTAATCAAAGTGGGGAGATAAAAATTTGAATATATTTAATTAATGTGAATTTAGTTAGGGAAAATAATGAAAAATGATGAATTAATCAAATAATATTAATTATTCAATTAATGGGGGGAAATAATGAATTTAAGCAAATAATTAGAAATTATATAATTAAAATTGAGGAATTAGGAGATAATGAGTAAAATGATGGAAATTAGCAAATTACGAATGTGTGACGTGTTCAGACAATTTTAGGTGTCTACACAAATATACTCAATTTTATAATGATTCAAATGGATGGAGTGAATATCTTTTTATACATAAACATAACAACAAATTATGAAGATTTGTGCAAAATCAATTTAGGACCAAAGTGTAAGATGAGGTCAATCAACTATTTTTTTTATTTTGATTTTGTAACTAAAATCAAGAGGATGATTTTGTACCCACAAACACAATCTAAGTTATACATAAGTCAGATCTTTGTTTGATAGATTGGCTTATGGATTAGCATTGGATTAATGATCAAAGTCAAACACATCAGCTAAGTGGACTAGGATTGCATGCACATAAGCATAGGAATAAGAGATAACATAGGGCTAGGTGAAAGCAAGGCTAGATACATGAGTTCAACTATGCACAAAATATGGCATTTGTGACTATAAATGCATTAATATATTATCACAGATTAAGTATTGTAGACACCTAAAAATGTCTAATGCATTCTTCTAAATTCATCATTTCTCATCATCATCACTCATCACCCCTTTCATCACTATTAATTAAATATTTTTTAATTATTTGATTAAACTAACCCATTTCCCACATTAATTATATAATTTTTAATTATTTAAAACTAATTAATCATTTTTCTCATCACCTTTGATTAAATAATTTTTAATAATCATTTTTTTTCATCCACTTTAATTAAATACTTTTTAATTATTTAATTAATTCCTATTTATTCTTCCATCTCCATAATAAAATAAAAGTTAATTATTTAATTAATTATTGCATTATTCTTTCAATCCCATAATTAAATTGGCATTGTGGGCACTATGTTTGCAAGCGGGACTCGATTCCATCTTGTTGTGTGAGTGACGACCCAGAGTGCTTGATCGGATGATACATCTTAGCGAGGTAGATGTAGGATTTCTCAACATCATTAGATTAAATCATATTGTATATATGCCTAAGATTAGGGCACATCAAGCCTCCATGATGACGATCGTTGAGAGATGGCACTTGGAGACATCCTCCTTTAGGCTATCAATGGGCAAGGCCACCATCACTCTTGAGGATGTGTAGCGCATCTTGAGAGTCCCTATTCATGAAGCACGGGTATCTTATGAGTCGGAGACCAGTGTAGAGGCTTTAGAGACTTCCCTTAGATTATGAACTTGAGATCAATGATGGGAATATCGACCTTCAATAGTACATTGAAGTCATGGATGACATCATCCTTGTGGTAGTTGGACTCATATGCGAGAAGATCATGCACGATCGACGTTCTAGAGGCTTCTCAATTATATGGGATCGAGTTCTAAAGAGGATATCGACAGACAGTAGAGTATATGTCAGGGAGTCGTGCATATTAGCTCATTTATATCATGACATGCATCATGTTGTGTACCGATCAGCCACCAGCTTACTTCTAGGTGTGACATTACTCCATGTTTGGGCATGGGAGCATATTTTAGTCACTAGACCTATTAGGGAGGAAGTATGAGAAACAGAGGATCCCCTTGTGTACATATATGATACCCTCCTCACACAACGCAGATTGGGTGACTTGGATTATTGGTGAAGGATCATTGATGAGATGGATGAGTTTTGATGGAGGCCTTGGCTACACATTAAGGCATGTGATGATTATGGGGTGCATCTTCCATATTGTAGAGAAACCCAATGGTTGATCAAGAGGATGCCCTATATTTTGGAGAGATATCTTTCAAGTAGGGTTCATCAGTAGTTTGGGGAGACTCGAGATGTCCCTGTAGATGATTATCATGTTATTTTTGCTTAGACTACTAGGTATATACCAAATTGGGGATTAATGCCTTCACTTGACCAACAGTGACAGATTTCATACAGTTGACCTCAATATAGTGGATCTGAGCATATGGGGTGAAGGATCCAACAGTTGTAGCAGATTTTGATGCCCGGTGGATTCTATAGAGGCCACTTAGGTTTAACTATCTGGATGAAGGAGTGGCAGGAGGTTGAAGGAGGAGGGATGCAGCGATTGTGAGAGACCGTTGACAACAACAAAGAGTAAAGGCAGAGATCCCTATTGTAGAGGATAGAGGGCAGTAGGAGGCGGTGGTACCAATAGTGGTACTAGCAGGAGGAGACAAGGGAGGAGGAGATGAGATGCCTTAGGGAGGAGGCCTCGATGATGTTAGACTTTGGGTTGTGTTATAAGAGAGAGACTAGGCTTGTTGGGAGAGGGATGATTACAAGGAATAGTGGGATGGGCTCAATGTTTAGTTGATCTAGAGGATGGTTGAGAGAGACCAGTGAGCCTAGGAGAGAGATGCAAAGATTGCCTAGAGGTAACAGGTTGAGGCTCAGCTAGCACAGGTTATTATTGAGAGGGATGTTAAGCGAGTGAGGAGGCAGTAATTGGAGGCTACGAGATAGGGATAAATGATCATGATGTCACAACATATGTGAGAGATAAGGTTGTTAGAGTGGGAGGTGACTTACTACTAGACCCTCTATGAGGTGGCAATACTTGTGGGTAGATGACAACTAAGATTTTCAGCTAGGAGTTTTGTAGTAGGCTTGGGAAGATCAAATGGGGGATTTGTGGGTTGGCCATCATAGGGACAACAACCTTCACAACAACCACAAGGTCCATGAGATTAGGTATCATGAGGGTAGGCATCCAAACAATAGTAGCTATTGGCACCATAAGAACCACCTCCTCTTCATTCTCTTGGTCGAGAGGAGAGGGGGATCTCTATGTGATTATGTATATTTTTTTGTATAGATTATTTGATGTAGATAGATTCTTGATTTGTATATACATTCATGACTCTTGGTAGCCTTATTGTACATAATTTTATATATATATATTATATCACACATTTGATGTACAGACTTTATCCTGACATATATTTTTGACTATATATATGAGATGCACATATTTTTGATGTGGCTATAACTATGGTGTTATAAATGATGTTGTGGATGATGATGTGTATTCTATTATGGATGAGTGTTTATCTATATAACTTGATATATGTATTTGATGATTCTATGATGTGATAGTATGATACACTAGTATAGAAACAATAATAAACTACTGAAAAAACTACTAAAAACTACTTATAAATGACTACAGTTGGTCACGTGACCACTAGTAGTTTATTGCCAGTCATATATAATGTGACTAGATTGATGACTAAACCATTTTTAGTCATTTATTGGTTGTTTTGATTGATCGATTTGGTAGTATATTTATTCGATGATTTAGTCATTCATTGTTGTGATCTGGTCACTTATTTAGTCACTTTTTTTCCACTGATAAATTTAGTCATTGATTGCTATAATCTGGTCACTTATTTAGTCATTTTTTATTCACTAATATATTTAACTAGTCACTTATTTAGTTGTTGATTTAGTCATTGATTGTTGTAATCTGGTCACTTATTTAGTCATTTTTTTATTCACTGATATATTTAGTCATTGATTGTTGTTAACTGGTCACTTATTTAGTCATTTTTATTCACTGATTTTTGTGCATTGGTAGTGTATTTAGTCATTAATTTTAATCATCATTTTGATCAATTTGGTAGTATATTTAGTCATTTTTATTCATTGATTTCACTGATCATATATCTAGTCATAGGTATTCACTATTCACTGATTTTTGTCAATTGGTAGTATATTTAGTCAATTTAATTATTAATTGATGTCAATCAGTAGTATATTTAGTCATTTTAATTGACTGATATTTGAGGATTTAAGCATAAAGCATATAAATGCACATCAATCATCAATTGCACATAATAAGGCAACAATTGAGAAGGAAAAATCGGTGAGCTTTATTAATAAAAGAAAGGTGTTCTAGTTACAATTTACAAATAGAGTATTACAATTGTTATTTTTAGTCACAAGACTGAAAATTTGAGTTACAATATTACAGAGAAATGACTACATGAAATAAACTTCTCCAAAAGACTTTTGCAATGATGGAAACACATGCTTGAAGCCCTTCAATGCGAGCACATGCCCCTTTCATCTCTTAAAACTTATACAACGTGGGAAATCTTTCGGGAGCAAGCCGTAATGTGTAGAATCCAAGGAGAGTGTTGATCATGTCCCATATATGAATCTCTCAACCTTCAACGCAGTCAACAATAACCCAGCTAGAATATTTCCTCATTTATATGCAATGTGCCATCTGATTGAGCAACAGGGTGTTGCCTTTTCTGCCATGAATGAAGCTATGCCTCAATACAACCAACAAAATTAATATTATTCTCAATACAAAAAGAATAAAAGTGCATTGTTTATTGCAAGTTTACAAAAGAAAGTCCAAACACAGCAGAAAGATAAATCAATTAAAAAATTATAGCCTTGTCAAGTACAAATGCCTTAAACAGAGTGTTCAACATAGGCCTAAAATATGCATATTGAACCCTTGATTTCAGAACCTTGTTCAAAATTTAAGAAAGGTGATACAATCAGATTATAGACTGAAGTTGGCATGTTATAGAATGAAGGCTATCAACACTAACCAGACTGGAACAACATTATCAATAGAAATTTCCTAAAAACCAAGCCCAAGAATGCCATTAGACTTGGACAAAAAAAATGTCAACCCTGGTTCATGTGTTGTCTCAGTAAAGACCTACACCATTAAACAATCCATTTATACATAAATTCCAAATTAAGTTGATGAGAAAATATCTTTGATATCCAACTGGGAAGCCTTAACATCCAAAAATTACTAACCTGATGTTTCACAACAAGTTTCCCAACTGTGACATCATCTTCCCCATTCACTTTACAAGCACCGCCCAATTCAACTTTTGAAGGCACAAACACATAAGGTACTTTCTGCAATGGTAATTTTAAAACTAATAATTAATAACAAAACTTAAGGCATCCATTAAACTTGCAAGAAAATAACTACTTGAACAAATAAACAAAAGTATCACCAAATGGTTCAAAACTCATCATCAGTATAAATCCAAAAATTTGATGTTGATGTGCAAGTTAATTAGGTTTATTCTCTTACAATTCATCAAAATTAGAAAAAAGGGTAGCAAGTTAAGGGATTTGATCATGGGAAAAATTTACAATTAAAAGGGTTTTGTACTATGTCAAACATAATTTCATTAGTTTCAATCCAACCATTTTACCCATGTGATTACTTCCCTATATAATAAGAATCAAACTATGTTCATTTTATTGGTTTCGATCCCTTCAATCCACCTTCGCAACATCTACATGATGTAAATATTGCCAGTGAACAATTGAAACATATCAGAGGCAAATGAAGGAAATCCTCTCACAAATTAATGAATGATTCAAGTATTCCATGGCACATGGAGTTAACCTAAAAATGTTGCAATGCCCATCTGGCATCTTAAAAGGTTGCAATAATGTCGAAATTTAAAATGGTACAAGGAGAGAGGAAAAAATCAATACCTTATCTTTGGCCAATCAAATCAAAGGATCAAGAATGGCAGGAAGATCTATATCATCTGCCATAACTATAAACTCTAATGTTCTAAAGTATAATTTCTTGGTTGTTGCAACACCCTAAACTTGTTCACTATTAGCAAAAAAGAAATTGGATATTGACCCACTGCCATATTAGATCTCACATGATTCTCCTTCACAAACAACAAATGATATATATTAATTGTTTAGCAACTTCCTTAATATCCCCATGTAAATAGACTAAACTAAATGAGGTTGAGGGTTTGAAGTAGAGTACCATCTTCTTGGTATGTGCTTGACTTTGATCCTGACTTGTATCTTAATGAAAATAGCAAGCTAGCTGCACTGTAAAATCATTGTTAGAAAAATAACCACAAAATCTTCTTTAATTAAAATAATCCTTCTAGATATTTCAAGACAAGATGTTTCTGTTAATTTCTAAGAGAGCTAATTTCACTATCCAAACAACCGTCAATCTATTTACTGTATATAATTTCCCATAATTCAGAATTTGAATGTCATGAAACTAACCATAATTACCAAATATTTGACACCAAAATGTAGTACAAAATGAATTGTTTGACATCAAATGTGTTTTGATAAACTAGATATACCCTTGATATATTGATTTAAATAACAAGGAAAGATCAAACTAGAGATAGAAAGATAACATTCATTAATTCACTTCAACAAACAATTGAAACCAAAATTCAGCCACCAATTATAACTTTATTCAATTGATCTTCAAAAAGATTTTACGATACGTTTAAAAATTTTGTCCTGACTAACATGTCAAAAAGTGTCTTGTCAAGTACCCACTTTTAAAATAAATCAAAAAGTCTTAATTATCGTTGTTTACGTAGGATTACATAAAACTTTAAAAGCAATGAAAGATGAGAAGTGAAGAGAATTTATAATTGAAGTCCATAGCACTTGCAAGATACGGAAGTATGTTACTCATTGTAAGGTACCTGTGATCATTCAGATCTGGCAAGGTCCTCTCTCCATGATAGTATTTTCAAGGCTTAGTACTTCATTGCAAGGCCTATTCTTTTGAGGGAGATAGATATGTTTGCTCCCATTAGTAAACCATGTAATCACAAGGCCATTTGTAGTCTTGGATTTATTTTTTGTTGGCCAAGTGACTCTTCCATTTATTGTCCAATAACTCTTTGGTACCTGTGATGAATTTTGAGTACCCAACATCCAGTGCAATTATTCCATCCAAGGTTAAATTAAGGCGATGAATATTTATGTCACCATCCTTTTGTATATTAGTGAGGCACTTGGGAACAATTTTTCTAAACTCATCTGTCCAATCCTTGGAGCCTTTCAGTTGATCATCATCCCTTAGTATCTTAGGCACAGACCACTACTTTAGCATGTGAAATGAATCAATTCTTGCCTTAATCTTTTGGTCTTCTGTAGACATGTATTGACATTCATCTGTGACCACTCGGACCATTTACTCAATAGGCTTTAAATTTGTGGGGCCTCAACACTCCTTTGTAAAATTTTGCACAAATTTGTTAAGGTGTGATGTACAGGTTTCCATTTCTTAAATAAGGGGTCCAATATAGGTACACGGGCCTTTATCTAATCAATTGCTTGTGACAAGGAGACATAAAATTCATACACATTTTCTAATTTTTCCACAATTATTTTAACCCTATGCTCTAAGATTTGTTCTAATACCCTAAGGTTTTCTCTCTTTGCTCTTTCCTTTGCTTCTTCATTACTCTGTTTCAACTTCTCAATTTCTTGTTTTAGCACATTAACTTGTTCAACAGTGATTGCACCTGTATTAGTCTAGATGGCAGGGGGATGGTATACTGTTAATTTTGTGCTTTGGGAAGAACTTTCTCTCTTCAACTGTTGTTTCAATTTCACATTTTCTATGAATAACCTATTCACTTCATCATTCAAATTAGTTTGTGCTTTCTCATATTCTGCCAATCTAAGCTCCATAGCTTGAACTGCATCCCTAGTAAACATTGTTGAGTGCATTGTCATAGTAGCTACCTCCAATGTTGATGTGTCTTGAAGTGTCTTTACCATGGCAGTCCCTCTCATTTTTTATACAACATCAAGCAATCTTGGAAATTTAGTTATTTTTTTCTTTGTCCAAAAGGCTAGGGTTTCAAGTCTTGGATTGTAACTTGTGCCACTCATTCCCTCATCTGAATTGAATTCAAAAACCAACATGGGATCTTCTTGGCTTCTTACTTGATCCAATAAGAATATCTTTTTTAACTCCATCCCAGGAATAATTAGTATATTGCTTTCTAAGACCAATTTTCTTGCTTCTTGGGGGCTAACAGTAATTTCATTAATCTCAAGTTCTTCAAGAGTCTGGGCAACAATCTAGTCATGTTGTGACTCCTTAGTGCCCATATTATTAATTTGGAGTCTCTCCTCAAATTCTTTCATTTTCATCTTAAACCAAAAATCCTTAAACTTGAGAGTTTGAATAATTCATCATCTTCAATAAATCTAAGGGAATCAATCACCCTTTCATCATCATGAACTTCTTGATCATTATGCCCGTGTACATCCACTCTTTATTATGGTTTGTGAGCATCAATTGCAAGCTTAGGTGGTGGTTGATCAACTTCATCATCTTTAAAATTCAAAAGTACATCGATTACCTCTTCAATATCCCCTACTCCTTCACTTATTTCATATGCCACTAAGGGGGCCACTCCTTATGTCTTCTGCCTTTTGGGACTTGGTTACTCAAGGGATGCTTATGATTGTATTGTGGCAGTGTATGGTAGGGGCTCTGTGATTACAATACCACTTGGTTTAATGAGCAGCTTGGAGGATTTTGAAGATTGGCCCTCAGGTTTCTTTTCTGGTTCAACATATAGTCTTTCAAAGTTGTCAATTATTACGTTCATCCTTTTGATATGATCCTTTTCTTCAACATAGAATCCTTGGAATCTAATGTCCCTTTTCTTCTTCTCCTCCTCAAGCCTCTTTATGATTTCCCACTTCCTCTTCCTCTGAAAAACTTCAACAGGTGTAAAGAAATTTCTTATTACATCTTCTTCGTAATCCATTACATAGGTAATCCCAGCTTTAGTGAGAAGTCTCTGCTTTATAAAATTAATAAGCCCTTCAAGATCAAAGACCCTTTCTCCTCGTGACTTCAATGAATGTCGTATCTTCAAATAGTTTTGCAGTTCTTCAAGAGTGCCAGACCCTACAGATAGCTCCTCACATTGATTTAGGTCAAGAATGAATGTCCCCTTTTTCTGTCTTTTCATAACATACTTCTCCATCCATACTCATTTTCCACATAAATTATAAAAATTCAATTCCAATAGAAACAAATTTAGTTAAAACATGTGGGGCTTGAGGAAACCCATAGACCCTTATTACTATTTGGTCTGCTAAGAAGAACCAACCACCGAAATTGTGAGTGTGTCCTTGCTCTGGCTTCAATGCTAAAGGTCTTAATACTTGCATGATTGTATTAGGAAATCTTGGTGAATTATGACCAAGAGTGGCCATGACCTTTACTATGAAATATTACATAATCACTATTTTTACATCTACTATCCCAGATGTAACACCAATTTTGTATAGGCAACCTATTCCCTTCATCATCAGTCATTCCCAAACACATTCTTTTAGTCCAAATTTTTATGTTTTGGCACAATATTAAATGAAATAGCAGAGAGTATTTCTTGAAAGTGATGGGAGATAATTTCTCTCTTACTTGCAAAAATACCTCATGTAGCCCTTTCTCAATTTCAGCAGCAAAGTCATACTCAATGTTGACTTTAGGATTTTGTATCCTCATTGCCATCATCATGAGATAGGTTGGCATCCTCTCTTGAGCATCTATTCCAAGCACTTGGCACAAAGCAAAATAAATCCTCTTGAAATATACTTGGAAGTCTTATATGGAAAATGGCTCATTTTGGGAGGGGGAGATAGGTATCCTCCTATTGTTTACACCCTTTTTCATGTGTAAATGAAGTTCATCACTCTTGTAGGTTTTTCTCAATCTCCTATAATCCTCCTCACTTTTATCCAAGTCGATCTTAGTGATAGCTTGCTTGTTTAACATAAAACACTCTATAATTGCTTCTTTAGTCAGCACCACTAATGGTGAACCATTTGGCATTCTTATAGTTTTGGTAGCTGAGTGATAATATTGTGCCAATACTTCAATAAACTCAACATCTACGAAGATATTTGGGACTATCAATTTGGCCAAATCTAAGGTCCAAGGATTTGAAATTGGAATCTTCTCAACCCTTTTTTCATAGAAGTGCCAAAATAGATCTCACCTTGCGATAGGGATAATTGGGTCTCTACATCCATGGGTTGTATCTTTAAACACCTTTCTGGATCCTTTGCCTACAAAATTAGGTAACACATATAAAATGGATTGTTGCAGGGACCTCTTCTTTGATTTAGAAACTGTGGACTCTTCCTTTTTACTCGCAAGTTGACTTCTTTTGAGTGGCATTGTTTATATTTTGTCCTTGATGTCAAATTTGGAATTATGGCATTTTGACTTTGACACTGTGCTACTTGATTGATACTTGTTTAGTTTAGTTATGGGAGATTGGTCTATACATATTATGGCATTCAGTATCTTGTTTATGGAAAGCATTATTGCTTTGCTTTGGTACTGATCAGGTTGAGCTTCATGTGCAGGTAAAGGTTATCTTGCTTACAGGATTTTTGGCATGGTTACTCAGGTATATCATTATCAATTGGTTTTTCAATTCCATTGATACTTCTCAGTTCAGTTCATTGGTATTATTGGTTGATCTTGGCACATATCACTCTATGATACTTTACATGTTACATGGAAAATTTGGGTTGGAATTACTCAAAAGCTCTCTTTGGCATTCGAGTTTGATATCTATGTTGGTAAATATGTCATTGGTATATAATATGGTTCATGGCTAATAAGCTGATATCATTTGGCCTCTATTTTGAAAAAGGTTATTTCATGGAAATTTTGTAATATTGATTAATGGCATCACTTTGGCTTACCTACATTTGAAAATGACTTAGAAAGAAGTCGCGTGTGTATCGGGTCCTATAATTGATAATTCATTAGGCCTTAGGGCCGACAACAGGTATGAGGAATTAATTAAATAAGGTCACTTTGAAAGTTGGAAATTACATAATGATTAAGGCATCGACTAAATTGAAATGTGTTGCAATAAAATAATAATTATTTTGTCGGACTCCTTACATGGTATTATGATGTTTTGGTTAAAAAGAGGTAATACCGCGGACTTCAAGCTTTATCAAATCTTGAAAAGGCATCGAATTCCTTTGTTTCAAAAGGAAATAAAATGAGATTAGGTCATTTCTTATTGAGTGTCTCTTTATGCTAAGGTTTAGAAACCCCAACCTCGTTGCCACCATGAAAGTTTAGTAACTACTCTGCCTTGTTGTTCTCTTGCTGCATTTTGTCTGAAAATGGTTAAGCTCTTTATAAGAGCGTTGTCAGTGTTGATTTATTGGTCTGCCATGTCTCATTGGGAGAGGGCATGAGCTTGGAAGGATGGTACAGGTCGAGTCGAATCTCATTGCAGAATCTCAGGCATTTGGTTTCTCTATTTTCAGGATTCACTAAAACAGGTATTATCATTCCTTTTGGAAGTTTTCAAGTTAAAATGGAAAGGCAATTACAATTTTTTCTTGGTTCGAATCTAGAACAGCAAATAGGGTTTTGGTCATTGTGCTTGCACTAGTTTCAGTTACAATTTTTTGTTCAAAATCATAAAATGCAATAGTGGTTTCCTGCAAGGCATGCTATGTTTTCGGTTACTTCATTCTTCTCATAATGGGTTGTCTAAAAATAGTGTTTATTCTTGATCATGAAGTTCATCTTGAGATGGGTTCGGTTACATACCTATGTTTAGGTTCTTGCAGTGATTTATTTGTTGTCTTTAGCAGCATTGAAAATTTTCTTGAAGGATATTGTCCAACTGTCATTAAATTCTTGAGGGTATCTGAAATCTGGCTTGAAAGGGTTATGGTATTCTTGTATTTTATTATTGTAGATCTGTTATTGTTTCTCTAGGGTTTTGAGATCAAATACAAAATTGACACATTGGCTCTCGAGAAAGAAAGAAACCTTGGCTGAAGATTCAAAATCAAAAATGATTACATCCACCTTTCACGGGCTCTAAGGGTTTCAGTGTTATTTTCTTAATATACTCATTTATGCTCATTCTATCAGTAGAAATCTATTTTGTGTGGTCACTTCTCTGAATCTAAAAATATACCTGGCTCAATTCGACAGAAGTTTGTAATATTGCATATACCTCTGTTGTTGAAAAATGCAGTGATGTTTTTTGCATAGAAAAAGAGAGAGTGAAACAATTTTGAAAAAGATATGTGAGAGATTTAATATAGCATTGTATGTATGGTCTATTTTGATAGACATGTTTTATTTTGAGATTGTAAATCTGAAATATAAGATCAATACAAGTTGTCTTAAGATTAGATAATGTCTATAATTTTGAAGGTTCAACTGAGAACCTTGGGGATTGTAGGGATTTTCAGTTGAGAGGCTCTTATGAGAAAAAATGAAACAGAGAGACCATCTATGTTATTGTAATTCTGTAAACTAAAAAGGGGTTGGTGCTCCTTAAAATTGGTGTTTCAAAATAAGGGGTTGGTGCTCCTTGAAATTGGTGTTTCAAAATAAGGGGTTGGTGCTCCTTGAGATTGGTGTCTCTAAATGAGGGGTTGGTGCTCTTTGAGTTGGTGCTCAGAAATTAGCCTATAAGGCATTGTAAGCAGTGGTTTTTGAAATTAAGCCAGTAAGGCAGTTTAGGAGTGGTTTTTCTACCCCAGGAGAGTTTTCCACTCGCCAAATTCTTTGTCTTATTGTCTCAATTGCTTTGATGTGATAATGATTCATGACTATGATGTTTTTGTAAGTAGTTGTTCTTATCAGTCTGAGCTTGGTTGAATGTTAGTCCCTTCATCGCTGCAAATGTTCATATCAAAATGTTTTGCATAAGTGTTCTATCATTGTTAAAGATTCAGATTCAAAAGAAAGCTTAAATGTATTCATTTGTTTCAGAGCTCAAGAATTTTTTTGTTGAACTAAATCCCTTTGTTGTTCCATGCTTATCATATGTCATTCCATTCCATAGTTGGTTTTGTATCTTCTAAGTCTACATTGAAATCTGGTAATCCTAAAGTGTTTAAACAATGTCAGTCATCTCCTTTGCAATTGCAAGATAACTCTCACAAGGATTTTTGCGATAAGTTGTGAAAATGAACAATGCTAATGTTGTCATAAATGCTCTAAATGCAATCAGTCAGCCTTGTTGTCAATATAAAGGATATCAGGTTTGAAATTCTTGATTAAAGTTTAAAAAGTTTTAGACACTGATTCACCCCCCCCCCCTCTTAGTGTCTATCCATACTCCAACAGGCATGATGAATAATTTACTCCTACTTGATTTTTTAAGTGTCTACTTGTAGAAGAAAATTCAATTCTTATACACTTGCCACTGAGGGTTTATGTGAACTTACCCGATGAAATAATAGTTACAAAATTTACTCGCTTGAACTCCCTTGCCTCTGGTATGCTGAGCTTTGTGAATGATTGCCAAAATTTCATCAAGTCCCAAGTAATATTTTTTGTTGAGCTCGATCACCTTGCTATTAATGTAAATTTGTGCAAAATATTTTAGAATCTTCCCATATTTTGAGTTTGAATGCATGTTGTTGATCTTGGGAAATTGAACAATGTAATTATTTAATTCTTTGACAACTTTTACCGTAGTACTGCTTGGTTATTTCAAGACAGCTACGGGTTAGCGCTAGTAGTACCACCACCCCACGCACACCCCTTTGGACTCTCACAGGATGGTGAGTTAATTCTATCAGTTGAGTGACTATTCACCACCATACCGCTCTATTATATCAAGACCACTACATGGTAGCAGTACTGCCACCCCACACACACCCATTTGGACTCCTACGGGACAGTAGGTTAATTCTAGTGGTTGAGTGATTGTCCATCGCCATACTGTAGTGTCACTGTTTACCCCTCGCGAGGTTGTGGCTTACTTTAGTTGTTAACATGTCCTCATTGCCACCCCGCAGTATTCATATTTGGTTGTTGCGGTTTTGTGATAAGCATTTTTACATTGACCTATATGTCTCACTATCTCGCGCATACCTCTATTAACTGTTGTGGTAGTGTGGTATTGGATTTTATTATGAATCTAGTATTTTAGATATCATTTTATTGAAAAGATTGAACAATTTTCTAATTTTACAGTCTCTCAGTTTTAGTTTTCAATGTCAGTTAGACCTAAGAGATCATTTCTTTGTTTGTAATGGGGAGGCTTAGTTCACCTAATGTTAAGATATCTATATGTATTATTAAATCACATATGTTCATTATATGTTTGAATCTAGAAAACATATAGGACATACAAGAAATTATATTCTAACTAAACAAAATTAATTTCAAATTTTCAACCAAAGTAAGAAAACTAAGAAGAATGATCGAACCTAACTTTAAATGCAGTTCAAATCAGTAGTGAACATCACAGGTTTTGTATACAATGTACTAGCAGAATAATGATGGTTACATTAAAAAATGTATCAGTAAAATAATAGTGAATAAGCATACCTATACTCAGATCTGTATTACATTCAATAATAAATTACATAATACATATAACCAAAGTTTAGTTGACAAGCTAACCTCTTAAGGTGACAAAACATCATCATAATCATCGACATTACTAACAAGATTAGAATCATGATCATTTGTGTTTGCATATGCTTGATTTTCTTCCTCATCCTCATCTATGACATGCAATGCATTCTCTCCCAATCTCTTCATTGGTAATAAAAATGTCTTCTTCAAACACTCCATCATTGTCTCCATCCACTTCTTCGAATGTTTCTTGTAAATTAACATATTTCCCATAAGGAATTATATCAACAACTTCCATGATTTTTCCTTTTGAATGAGACTCTATTTGAATGAAATACGACCATCCTGGGCTTCTTACATCATCAAATAGAAATTATTCGTTAATTTGAAGAGGGGAAACATACGGCTCATATGTCTCTGATAAAAATTCTTTTATTTGCACGTAAAAATTCATACTCATCAAATTGTACTACAGATGATCGGATCCACTTAAATGTTAATAATATAGGACTATTTTCACCATAATTCACTAGAATAATTTGTTGGATGAATCCAACATAAAATTTCTTCTCAGTTTTGTGAAGAAATTTAGCACTAACAACACAATCACAATTTATCTTTCCTTTGTATTTTTCTTCCACTCTTAAATGACTACCATAGGCCCACATTCCAATGAAACATGTAGCCCATAAATGTGGAGATTGTGAAATCTCACTTTCCTCCATTGTTATATCTTGACCTTCCTCTTTTGCATCCCTGACTGCATTAGATCTACATTCTTTAAATTTTGGAACAGAATCACCTCCAATCAAATCAACATGACATCTACACCTTTGAGGTCGATGTTGCATCCAAGCTTGATTGTCTTCTTCATATTTTCTACATTGAATATTAACGTAAAAATAGTAAGATTGATAATATAAATGTGTAAATACAATTGAGTAAATAAATTATTGTGTTAATTTTTTTACCTACGCCACTTATTGAACGAAGATGTGTTTTGAATAATATAAGCATGTATCAAACTTCTTTGTTGATGTGATAGCTTCAAGCAACATCCATTACCTTCCAATACTTTACCTGCAATTGTGTCTTCTTCATCATCGTCCCATACATGTCGATTGACATTTTCTAAATCCTTCATATATTCTATGCAAAATCCCATGGCCTCTTGCATTGAATATCCCTCAGACATGTTGCCTTTCAGTTTTTCCCTAGTACAAACAATTTTTTTCAAAACCTTCATATATCATTCTATAGGATAAATCCATCTTGTTATTATCGGGCCACAATGCTTTAGTTCATATTGTAGATGTATCAAAAGATGCATAGAAATGTTAAAGATTATTGGTGAAAATTCTTGTTCCAATAGACAAAGGACTTCAACAACCTCCTCCTTCAAACTATCAAAGTTCAAAGGATCTAATACATGTAAACTCATTCTCTTTAATATTAGGCTCAACCTTATAACTACCAATCTTGGCCCCTTTGGAAAACTTAATATATTTACCACAATAGGTAAAATATTCTCCATTATGAGATGATAGTCATGGATCTTGAGGCCTCTCAAGCCATTAATGTTAGTTTGGCTTCTAATACTACTACTTACATATCCAGTTGGAAAGCGTATGAGACATCAACTGTAATAATTGTGCACATTGTTCCTTTGTCCAAACATAAGGAGCACTAGGTTTTCTATATTTTTCATCATCATATTTTTCAACCCAAAGGTTTCAATGAATCTTTAGTTGTCGAAAGTCTTCACGTGATGAAATAGTATCAAAAGCACCAAAAAGAGTTTCTATGATAGCATAGGCTATATTTTTCTCAGTATATATAAAGTCAATAGTATGCCTAATGGCTATATCCTTAAACTATGGCAATTTATAGAATATGCACAACCTTTTTACACCACTTTCATCACATGGATCATATCTACTACCAACAATCCCATCATTTTTAATAAATGACATTCTTTTATGTCCATTCTCAATAATGTAATCACCTGTTATTAGCAATGGTGCTCCATGATTCTCTTCTTCACCATTGAACCGTGTTTTTTGTTGACGATATGGATGATCCATTTTAAGGTAAGAACGATGTCCACAATAAATAAAATTATGCAAACTTCTTGAGTACCTCACAAAATCCTTAAATTTGCAAGTAGGACATCCATGGTATCCATGGGCATCGATACCAAACAATATTCCATATGCAGGAAGATCATGAATCGTAAACAATAAGGAATCTCTTAAAGTAAATTTGATTGAATTACCATCCATTAAAGATTGAATTGCTTCAATTCCTTTCTACAATTCCATTAGATCATCATATAATGGCTCTAGATAAGTATCAATTGTATTTGAAGTCACACTTTTATTTCTTGGTATAATCAATGATAGCATTAAGAAAAATGGTTTAGTTGCTAACCATGGAGGCAAGTTATAATTTATTAAAAACACTAGCCAAGTTGACCATTTAGTACTTTGATATGAGAATAGGTTCACCCCATCTAGAGCCAAACCTAACCTTATATTACAAGGATCTTGAAAAAAATCAAGCCATCTATTATCAAATTCCATCCACGTCTTAGAATCAAGCACATGTCATTATTTTCCATCAGTGCTCTTATTTTGGGCATGCCATTGCATAAGTTCAACAATGTCTTTGCACCTATACATTTGGAGTAATCATGGGATTACTGAAAAGTGGCGAAGAACCTTTCTAGGAACCACAGCTGATTTCAACCCTTCTCTATACCTCACTTCATGAAATTTCAGACATCCGCTCTCACTTGCAAGTTTCTTGCAAAATAATACACAACCATTCACACATGTGTGGATGTTTTTATACCCTAATCCTAGATTAGTGATTTCCTTCCTACATTGACTTCGTTTTGTTGGAAATGTGGAGTCAGGTGGTAACAACGAACTTAATAATGCCAATAACTGATCTACACTCTCATTTGTCCAACCAAACACCACTTGCAAGTTAAGAATTTGAAGGATTGTTGTCAAACGACTTAACCTGCAATTAGCAGAAAAAGGATTTGAAGCATCCTCCATCAACTTGGCCCAAGCATCATTTAGACCCTCATTCAACATTCTATCAACTTCAAACCCTTTGTCTAACATTTTGCCTCTTCATCTATGTTTGGTGCCACTTCATCTATGTTTTTTGCCTCTTCATCTCTCACACTCTGCCATTCTATCATATCTTCATAATAATTGATATTCCAAGGGCTTATAACACTAGCCCATATCTTATCATATGTTGAGAAATATGACTTCTTTTTTTCACCTTTCCACCAAGACAGGCATTACTTGGACATGGATATTTTTCCATGTCACTCTCATTGGCTATTCTCTCATCAAATGCATGGTATTTCAACCTTTGGCATTGATCCATCTGTAGCAAAAAAAATTGTAGACTAAGAGACAAAAACTATTGTTTTTAATTGAAAGGAATTTCCATAGCAATAGAGTTATAGAGAGAAAATAAAATAGAGATTTTAACTAATGAATTGTAAAAAATAATTTTTTTTAGGTTGATTACATTGCATTGCACATCTTTCAAACTCAAAACATTACTTCACATTACATAGCTAATAACTAGATGCTGATAGATGACAAAATTTCAATTGCAATATAGTATTTACAAAGTCAACCTAAGTAGTTATGCAATTACTTCACATTGCATAACTAATAACTAGGAGCAGTTGCCAATTGCATTTTCTTGTCATGGCATTCCATGAGACCACATTTCTTTGAGGCATTTTTTCAAAAAGTTCACTACCTTGTCTATGCTAACACATTTTTCATACATGTCTACCAAAGCATTTTATCAAATAGTTCACTACCTGTTTTCTATGGCTAAAAGCCTAAAACAAGTGCTTTTGAACAAGCTAATGATGCTTGGAAAAAATCTATCAAAGCTTAATAGTAAGCAATAGCATAGACAAGTCAATGAACTGGTTGAAAAAATGCCTCAAAGAAATGTGGTCTCATGGTAATGGAATGCCATGACAATCCATGACAATCCCCTTGTCATGGAATTCCATCACCATGGGACCACATTTATTTGAGGCATTTTTTCCAAAGTTCATTACCTTTTCTATGCTACCACATTTTTCATACATGTCTACCAAAGCATTTTATCAAACAGTTCACTGCCTTGTTGCTATGGGTAAAAGCCTAAAGTAGGCGATTTCAAAAAAGATATGGATGCTTGGAAAAAATATATCAAAGCATAATAGTAAGCAAAAAGCTATGGTCTCATGGTTTTTTTGGCACGAAAAATCAGCATGATTTTATTTGCAGGTTTTAAACACATTTTTTTGGCAATTTTGCTGTTTGAAGTGGGGAAAATCTTTATGGTCAGTTTTGTGCACTTTTTAATTGTAGGATTCTCATAGTTAGTGAAAAAGGTAGTGTTCATTAAGGAATGGAAAATATACGTAGAGCCTTTCAATTATACCTGTACTGTCCAATGGCATTGAATCATTTAGTAAACCATTTTTTCTTCACAGGGCATAATTTTCTTGTTCAAAAGTTGACTAAGGTAACTCTTGTTTCAACTGACCACCCTCTCATGAAATCTCATTCATATTATAATCTTGCATGATCTCATCATAGTAAAGTTGATTATGACACCACTTGTCAAGGAAAGAAAAAGGCCATAGGATTTTATGGATAGGTTCAATTGAAGCTAGGAGATCTTAAGATTTCTCTCTCAAATTTTGAAAAGGTTTTGGAGGTCCACCTTGAGAACTGTGAGAGATTAAAAGTTGAGAGATTGATATCGTCAAAACCCAGTGCATCCTTAGATTCTCTTAAGATGCCAAAGTCTCTTTTGAAGAAGACTGGAGAAGAAGTACCCATTAAATTGTTAAACATTGGGGTTCTTCATTTTGAGCGTGATGAACTAGAGTTGGCTCAACAAACTTTTATGGAGGCATTAGGAAATAGAATTGGGTTGAATTCATAAATAAAATCCCCAGTGCTAATTCTTCATATTTTTTTTGTACTCTTTAAGGATATGAAATTCTTTCATCGACTAGAAGAAGGTGGTGTTTCACTTGCGTTACCATGGGATAAAGTCACAACACTATTTAATCTTGCTAGGTTGTTTAAACAACTACGTGATACTGAAAAAGAAAATATTTTATACAAGCTAATATTGTTGAAGTTTCCTGATTATGTGGATTTATATCTACGTCTTGCAGCCATGGCGCAGGCTCGAAATGAGATCCAACTAAGCCTAGAATTGATTGGGGATGCACTTAAGGTGGATAAAATCTCATCAAATTCTTTATCTATGCTTGGAAAAATGGAACTAAAAACAGATGACTAGCTTAAAGCAAAGAAACAATTAAAGTTGTACAAAGTGAATCAGATGCAAAGAATTCTTATGTTGGCATTTCACTTGGAAATTGGAATTATTTTGCAGCTTTTCGCAATGAGAGGAGGGATCCAAAGGTGGAGGTAGAACATATTGAGAAGGCTAGAGAACTGTATTGTAAAGAGTTGGCACAGAGGCCAGGAAATGTTTATGCTACAAATGAGGCAGCGATTGTGCTAGCTAAAAGGGGTCAATTTGATATTGCAAAGGAAATTTTTACATAGGTACAAGAAGTTGCAACAGGAAAAATCTTTGTTCATATGTTTGTTGTGTGGGTTAATCTAGCACATCTTTACTTTGCACAAGGACAATTTACGCTTGCAATGAAAATGTATCAAAATTATTTGAGGAAATTCTAATTTGGCACTGACACCCAAATTTTATTATATTTAGCTTGAGCACATTATGAAGCAGAACAGTGGCAAGATTGTAAAAGAACATTATTAAGAGTAGTAGAACATTATTAAGAGAAATAGATTGTAATGAGATTTTTGAATTTGTTTTTAATGTAATGAGGGTTTTGAATTACCTCTACATGGTGCAAAGGGCATCCCCAAATCCGATTTCGCTACAGAGGGCCTCAGCGAATTCAAACTCATTGCAGCAAACTCTGAATTCCTTTCCCTTTGCCCGCCTTTTTAGAAGACTCCAGGTCCTCTTTGAATCCTTATCGCCCATGCAAGTAGCTACTAATCAAAATGCCTCATGCCAGGCTAACGAATGAAGCGAGGTCTGCAATGAACAAATGAAGTGAGGTCAAGCGAGACGAATGAATCTGCAATGAATGTGAATGATCGTGCCACTACATCACGTGCATGAATACATCGTGCTAATATATGGCTGAATTATTTTTTTTTAATTTTGTCTACTTTGGATTTGATGACTAACTATTTAGTCATTTTTATTTTTGTAACTTAATATTTTTTTATTCAACGACCAAATTAGTCATTTATTTACTCAATTATAGCTGAGTTGCAAAAAATGAGTAGAATTTGGTCATTTTTAGTTGTTGTGACTAAAAATTTTAGTCACCTAGTCATTTATTTGTCAAATTCTACTTGTGATATGATGTTATCATGAGGATACTAATGATCTAGGATGTAGGACAGATTCAGGATATATGACTGATTTTTTTTGTATTTTTGATGTGATATATGATTACTATTCAAGATGGATGATGTATGATGCTACTGATAATTTGTGGATGCAGGATGAGATGGATGTTTTTGTGTATATCATGATATTTGGATTAAAAAAAAATTATGATGAGTAGGATAGAAGAAAAGATGATTAGAAGGATAAGATAGAATAGGATATGGTGAATGCAAGATGTTGATCAAATACCAAGAAATCTATGATTATTAGATTTGATTTGATTGTTTTATTGGATATGTGACGAGATAGGAATTTTTGTTTTTATTTTTCTTAGGTTTTGATAAAGAATGTAGAGCAATCCTTATTTTGATATAGCAAGTAGATACTATGCACCAAGGTACAAAGAACCGGGTTGGCATCGTATCTATTGCATGGACTTTGACTCTACAAACAAATAAGAGTATTCTTGTCCATACCAGAATATGAAAACCTTGTTTGATCGTGTGAGAGAATGAAACCTCAAAGAAATTAGACCAATACACAAAAGGTATAAAGAACCTGATATGAAAAGGTCATTGTATTGCCTAAGACTATCCCTACACACACAAGGCAAGTATTCACCAACGTCGTATTACAAGAACATCCCACAAACACAATAGATGAAAGAAATGACTATGCCCCATCATGTACCCCTTTGGATACACCAATATACTGAAGATCAAGATGGAATCGAGTGAGCAATGGAATGTGACAAAAGATAAATCAAAATAAAAGACTGACTGACAAAAATGAATCAATGTTATTATACCTCTTGTCAGAGAAATTGTTGTTTATTGATCCATGATTAGTGCCTATCAGAAGAATGATGTATCCATTAAGGAAATGATGTTGGATGTAAACTATATGCTTTAGGTTGTTTGACATGCAGGTAGTTGGTATGTTCTAACAATGATCGTTGCTTGAAAATTTTCATGAACGTTTATGTTTCGATGATTGCCATATTTTATTTTTGCCTACTTTTTCAAAGATGAGTGTGCAATACGTTTATTATGGATGCCAAATTTATTGTGGATAGGTGAGTTATAATGATTTTTTTTTGACATATTTTTGTAGAATTATTTAATATTTTGAGATTTTTGGGAATATCTGAGGTTGTTTTTATTTTTTTAAAGATATTTGAGTTTATTTTTGGATTTTAAGGAAATATGAATGTTTTCAGATTTTATGTTATTTGAATGTTTTTGGATTTTTCATTGTTAGGTGATGAACAAGGATCTAATCTAACAACTAGGTTCAATAATATTCCCTCAATTAAATGTAAGATCACTCTATTATGGACTAAATGAGGTGACCTTAGGATGATGCTAGGTGATACGAGTAGTGATAGATACCAAGCCATGCTAAGGGGTGTCAATGGAGATATGATAGAAGGATGGATGAAGTAGATTTTATTATAAGTGAGATAGGAAATAATTTTGATAGGTGGAGGATGGTTCTTATTTAGACATGGCTTCTATTTGTTAGGTTTTCACCCAGTTACCTTGTCTAAAGCACCACCGAAGTAGTTTTCACTAGAGGAGGATCTTTACTATTTTATCCTCTTTTTTAAAGATTTTTTACATTTTCTATTTTTTTTAATAAGATACTCCAATAGGCTAAGCATATAACTACTTGAGGTGGCTTCTATTTATAGGTTCCTACAAGGGATCACCTTCAAGTTTTTCTAGTCAATAATTTCTTGATCCATAGCTTGAAATAACAACAAACGGTCCTAACTAGTTAGGTTCAAACTTTCCTTTGTTATCTTGATCTATATGATTCTTTTGATTCTCCTTAAGGACTAGATCTCCCACTTGGAATTTTCAGTCCTTGATCTTCTTTTTGTAACTTCGTCAAAGATTATTCTGATTAGCCTAAAGATGGTTAAGTTCTTGTAGACATATTTCATCCAACAATTCTAGCTCATTTAGCCTAGACACTTGGTATTCTTCATCATCAATCAAGTGTTGTAACAAGACCCTCAGTATGGAAGCTCGACCTCAATAGGTAAGATGGCTCTGATACCATCAACCAAGGAGTATGGTGGCACTAGTAGGTGTTCTAATACGAGTTCGGTAAGCCCATAAGGAAGGATTAAGTTATAGGTTCCAATCACAACCTACACCATTAATAGTCTTTTTAAAGATTTTTAGGATAGTTTTGTTCGATACTTTGGCTTGGTCATTTCCTTGAGGATAGCAGGGTGTAGAGAAAGGATGTTGGATATAGAATTGAGTACAGAGTTCTATGGTATCCTATTTCTTGAAAGGTGTTCTATCATTGTTGATAATGGCTTGAGGGACACCATATTAGCAAATTAAGTAGTTTAAAATGAACTTAGAAATTTGTTTTTCGGTAATGTATGTCAAAGGAATGGCTTCAATCCACTTCATAAAATATTTGATGGTAATAATGATAAACTTATGGCCATTGGAGGATTGGGAGAAATATTTCCTATGAGATCAAGCCCCCATTGTTAGAAAGGCTACGGTGTAGTTATGGGTTGTAATTCCAGTGTTGGAGCATGAATGAGATCACCATGTTGTTGGTACTATGGACATTTCTTAATAAAATTATTTTCTTTTTGTTCTATTGTTGGCCAATAGTATCCCATTCTCAACAAATTTTTAGCAAGGGTAGGGCCACTTGAATGAGACCCACAAATTCCTTCATGTAACTCTTGTAAGGTTGTTGTAGCTTCTTCTAAGTTAAGGCACGTAAGTAGTGCACCATCAAGACACTTTCTATAAAGGGTATCACCAATAATGACAAAGTAGAATGATTGTCAGATGAAATTTTTCTTGAGGTTGGTAGTGAGGTCATGTGGTATAATACCATTTTGGAGATAGTGGGAAATTTCTGGTACCAGGGGGAATTGGTACCAACAATTTTGCATACAAATTTTGATTTGGTGACTTAAATGCGGGTATCAATAGTTACTCAACCAAGAATTCATACTTATGATTGTTATACAACATATCCAAAAGAGAACCAATTGTAGTCATAACATTTGTTACCCTATTATTGATCCTAAGGATTTTCTCAAAAGTAATATCAGTGAATTATTCCTTGAAGTTGTCTTTCATTCTTTTGTATGGCATTAACACGTCATCTTTCATATGATAATCACCATTGAATTTTCTTACCACTAGTTGTGAATCACCAAAAACTTATAATTCTTTGATCTTCCACTAGATAGCCATTGTCAACACTATTATTAGAGATTCATATTCAGTTGTGTTATTTTTTAACAAAAAAGATAGCTAGTATGACAGGTATGCAGTCACCTTGAGGGGTGATAAAGAGATTTCTTGCCCCTGAGCCATGTTATGTGTGAGAACCATAAAAGTATAGTTTCCACTGACTTGTTGACATAACAGTGAATATTGCCTCATTTGGTAAATCCGATATAAGAGGATTTTCATCATATATCGGTGCTTATTCTAGTTGATCTACAATTATCTATCCTTTGATCACTTTTTTATCGGTGTACTCTATGTCAAACTCATTGAGAATCATAACCCATTTATCCATTTGACCCATGAGTGTTGCCTTAGATAGTAGGTACTTGAGTGGATCCACCTTTGAAATGAGCTTGATTTTATGATTGATCATATAATGTAGTAGTTTTTGGGAAGTAAAAATTATTGCTAAGCAAGCTATCTCGATAGGTGTGTAGTTAAGCTCATAGCTAGCTAGAGTCTAACTGATATAGCAAACTGCTCTTTCTTTTCCTAAATCATCATGTTGTGCAAGAAGAGCTCCTAGTGTTGCTATGGTCACTGAGATGTACAAAATCAATGGTTCATATGCAATTGGTGGTATTAATAGAGGTGTCTATGTGAAATAATCCTTTAGATGTTGAAAGGATTTCTAACACTTTTTATCCCATTTAAATGTTATATCCACAAGTTGTGCTATGAACCTCCTAATTGATTGTAGTTTTCCTTGTAGACTAAAAATTTGCCTAAGAGTTTTCAGCGGAAGCATCTTAATGATTGCTTTGACTTTGGTAGGGTCTACTTTGATTCCTCTACGAGATACTATGTATCCCAATAATTTTCCAGAAGTGACTCCAAAGACACACTTCTTGGGATTGAGCCTTAGTTGATATTTCTCCAATTTGTCAAAAAAAATTGCTAGTACTTCAAGATTACTTTCTCTTGTTACAAATTTAGCTAAGATATCATCCATATAATATTCCATGATGGTGCAGAACATGTCATGAAAAATTATTGTCATATCCTTTTGTTAGGTTGCTCCTATATTCTTATGATCAAAGGGCATAACATTCCAACAATAGGTACCCTATGGGTATGTGAATGTTGTCTTGTGTTGATCTTCATATGCTATTTTGATTTGGTTGTACCTATAAAATCCATCCATATGAGACAACATGTCATTTCTAGCTGTGAGATCCACTATAATGTCAATATTAGGTAATGAAAATTCGTATTTAGGACATGCTTTATTGAGATCTCTAAATTTTGTGCATATCCTTATGTCCTCGGTGGGTTTTTAAAACTGGTACTAGATTTGAAACCTACTCAGGGTAGTCAATAGGTCAAATGAAGTCGACATATAAAAAATTTTGTAGTTCCACCTTGACAAGTAGTGCTATTTGGGGATGCATCTTTCTTAGCTACTATTTTATTAGTTTTGCTTCAGAATAAACCATTATATGTTGAACTACCAAATATGTGTTCAACCCATGAATATCTGCATAAGACCAGGAAAAATTTATCTTTCATTCCCCCAAGAAGTATGAAATTTTTTATTGTTCTTCAGAGTCTAAATATGTTGCATGGAATGTTATTTGAGGATTATTGGTTGTCCCAACATTAATTGGTTGTGCTTCCTCCACAAGTGTCGCTGATTTTTCTTGATACTCACTGATACCGAGGAGATCGAATCTTGGGTGCCTCAAATAGGTTTTCATCATCGAATACATCCTTCTTCTTTTTTTCTTGATTTGAAAGCACCACATTGTGGTTTTTGCTAGGGGAATTTTATTTTTTTAAATCAATTTTGCGACTAAAGGATTTGGGTCTCCCGCCATAGTATGCTTTTGTATCCAATTATATTTTGAACCATGATTTGTGATCTCCATAAGGCATACCATCTCTCAGTCCCATGAACTCTGCAATAGCTTCATCATTTTCAAACAAATCTAGAATTGGATCTTATTATTGGTCCCAATTAATAAGCTAAGGGTAAATGAGTTGGGGGCTATTTTCTTGAGTAGAGGGGTGAATGATAGGGTTGTGATGGTAAAGATGGATGAGTTTCAAATAGACCGGTGATATACATACGAGAGTCATCGATGGCATCATCGTTATGTGAATTAACCGCATGAGAAATCACAACTTCCTCACTAAAGATACCTTTGACATTAGGGGTAGCATTGTTAACATTGTCTTGTGAACCATTACCCAATTCCCTTATTTTTTCATCACTTTTCTAATAGAATAGGTTCTCTTATACCTTGTTGATGTAGACCAATACTGCCATAGACTATAAATCTCGTATTCTTCATCATTTGGAATCCTTTACTATTTTGATCAATGGGAAGGGGAACTTCTTCTTGTTCATCTTGATACAACTATTTAGAAAAGTCTTCTTCATCTACTACCTCTTTATTAAGTTTGTCCCAATTGGAAAATATCATGGGTTCAAACCTGATGATGGTAGAGGTTTTGTCAATAAATTACAGTTTGGCATACATCTTTAGAGAAGATAGAAGTTGTCCTACATAGAAGGACCCTTTGATGTTGTAATCACCACAACCATTGTCTCATACTTGGACCTTGATGTCGGGTATGGGTTGATGAGATGTGGATGACAAGGCTAGTGTATATGGATTAATATAGGTAGTAGAATGTAGATCTTCATCATTGTTGGGAACTTGGAGTAACTTTTGGTATTTTTGTTCCAAGTTCTTACAATAATGAAAGGGTTATGGGTCACCATAAATGGTAACCTCCATTTCATTATACATAAATTTTATGCATTGATGATAAGTAGATGGTACAACATACATGGCATATATCCATGGGCATCCTAGAAGGATGTTGTAAGGTACCTTATTGTACCTTATGATTCTCTTTCATTACCATCATAAGCCTTGATAGTGATGCTCTTTTGTCGATAATTTCTTCAGAGTATCCCAACTATTGAACAAGGTTTTGAGTGCAGATGTTTAATTCTACACCACCATCTATCAAAACTCTTAATTTTGTGTTTGTGGAAAAATACTTTGATATGTGTGGCATTGTTATGATGGGTATGATTTGGAAGATACCTTTTGGTAAAGATGAGACGACGAGTGGACGTAATTTTCCCTACCATGGATTGAAATTTTTCTATATCTATATTAGTGGGTACAAATGATTGTAGGAGATCTTTATCTAAGAATTCCTTGTGTGCTAATGAGATTCTCATAAACTCTAGAATGGAAATTTATGTAGGAGTCTTTTTGAGGTGATTAATTAGATTGTAATCAGTCGGTGCACCTTAGTTATGCCTTTGGACTATAGAGGAGCTCCTTGAAGAGTAACCTTCTCTCATCATGTGGTGACTCCACACGTAGGATCTCTACCTTGGATGGTGATGACAAAAAATTTATTGTTTACACATTGAGTATGTCCTACGACATTATCATAGGAATGGTTTACTTTGTTATACTCTCTTTTATTGTCATTTACCTTTCCATTATTGGGGATTGGATCCTTGTACATCCATAGATTTGTATTTCCAGATGTTCCAAGGAGCTGATCAACATTGGCGTTGCCTTGATTGATGAGATATTGAATTATATTTTTAAGTCTCATACAATTGGATGTCTTATGTCATTTTGTTCTATCGAATTCATAATAGTCATTGTCATTATACGATGCTAGTTTGAATTGTGGTGTATCACATTGTCAAAGCTCGAGAAGCTTAATGAGGTTGGATTGAATTAATTTGTTTAAGACCATTTCAATGGGTTCCCCTAAGGGAGTGTATTTACATTGAGTCGTGTTGTTAGGTCTTAGTGGTTGTCCTCGTGGAGGATTTGTATTTTTAATATATTATTGTAAATTTGGTGGGGGTTGTGGATTTTGAATGAATTTCACATCTACAATGCCATCATTTATAATGATCTTGTTTTTAGCCCATAGGTATGGTTTTTCATTTGATCTTGAAGTTTGGTCCTTGTTGTCTTTATAGATTTTGAATAACCCTTTTGCAATTGTAACCCTTTTCTATGAGTTCTTAAAATGTGTTGGTACATTATATGTGTAGTTGAAAACCAAAGTTCATGTTAAAATTTTGAACAAAAGTGTCCACAAGTTTTTTTTTTGGGATGGGCCACTTACACTTACTAGCTTTATGTCTCCATCTTTGTAAAAAGGATGTAAATATTTCCCCATGGTTTTGTTTAGTGATGTACAAATCGATTATAGTCACCTCATGTTCCATATTGTAGAAGTGAGCTATAAATTTACCTACAATTTATTGGAATGTGCTGATACCCGAGAGTAAGTGAGAGATCCACTTGATCGCTTGTCCACCTAAGCTTCATGGAAATAGGTGCATTAGATATGTATCATTATATGAAACCTCTAAGAAAGCTACATAGAATTCCCTTATATGCTCATGTGTGTCACCACATCCTTTGTAATTATCAAACTTTGGAATCTCAAAATTTGGAGAAAATGTGTCAATGTTATGTTCCTTTCGAACGGATAAGGAAATAGGTCTTCAAGAGTGAATGATTTCTTTGCGTTTCCTAATTGTATGTTATTGACTTTTTGAGTCAATTTTTGGATTTGTGATGTCAAGTGATTAGGAGGGTTGTTTGGTGGAGTGTATGTGTTATATTGAGGTATGGATGAAGATTTATATAATAGATTCTAGTTTTGTGGGATACTATGAAGGTTTCCATACATGTTGTATGATGGGATTTATTGTGGGTTGATTTGATGTTGAGGACCATGTTGTTATTTGTGGGTAGGTTCATATGGATTGTATTGGTGTTGTGGTGGGATTTGATGTTTTGTATTATGGTGTTGATGGTTGATGTATTGTTGTTGTTCATGGTGGATGTATTGTTGTAGCTAGGAGATTTGATATTGTAAAATATGTTGTTGGAGATTTTGAGGTATGTTTTGTTGCGGGTTTTGTTGTTGGGGAGTTTGAGGTAAATGTTGTTGATAGTTTTGTTGTGATTTGGGAATATAATTAGAGATGTTGGGGTTGTTAATGGGGTTTGGTATGTTAAATTTATGGATAACATTTGTGACATCAGGATGTATATAAGGTGGAGGAGCGGGTGTTGTGAATGGATTATTTGTATAGTTCATAATGTTTATATTTGGGGGGTTTAGTATGTTTGGGTTTTTGTTTGAGAATGGTGGGATGTTCGTGTTTGACATATCTGGATTTGTTTGATTACCCACAAGTTGGTTGTGGTATAGTGGATTCACATATTATTTAGAAAAAGGAAACAAATCCATGTCACATGGATTGATCGTAGGTTGAAATGTTTTGTATGGGAGGTGGTGGTATTTATTTAATGATGTATGGGCCATAGGCATGTTCTCTCATAGAGGTACACTAGATGTTATGGTTTTTTTCATGGCTTGTTCTCTAAGCATGGTAACGCCATAGTTTGAGGGTAGTTTAGCACCACCCTATGCAAGTTCCAACAAATATATGTTAGGGTCTATAAATAGTAAGGCATCAAGTGCTCTATCCAAATATGGATCTTGTTACAACTCTAGGAGTTTTTCATTAGTGAATTCTATGTATCCCTCGTGTTCATTTCTGATATCCTCTATAGTGATGGGTTGATCTTGTTGTTTTTGTTTGGGGGTGTTAGCAAGAAATTTGGGGAACACAGATCAAATTTTTGAGGCCCAAGTATCTTCTAAGTGTTATAGTTTATAACCCAAACTCAATAATATAAAGATGAACACCAATACAAAAAAACATATACTTATCTAATCATACATCTATAGAGTAATATATAACATCACATAGATAGAACTTTGTTATTCATTCTATTGATCAAATCAAAATTGGTACAATGGAATATCTTCCCCTATACTCTTGTTTAATACTTATCTAATCTTTATATACTTATCCTTTCCTACATCAATTTGTGTACATATATGTCTCTCTATCGGTTACATGCATTATATTTCTTTCCTCTTTCCTTACCTTACCTTATCTCACCCTCCATCATTCATATCTTCCTTTATACATTTAATTATGGGATGGGACGTGATCCATCTATCCTATCCCTAGTCTATATGCTATATTTACATATTATTCTCTGAAAGTTCTTTGCATCAAAATGTGGTATGATTTCATGGGCGGTGTCTTCACTATCTTGTTTTTCAGCTAACATCATCCCCCCTTTCAAAATGTTGACTTGTCCTCAAGTCAACGCTACTTTGCTGGAATGATATTGTTTGAGTCATGCTCCATTAACAAAGCATTTCAATATTGTGCCATCTAATTTTTGAGGTGGACTACTCTGGAATCAAGGATCTGATGGATTTGGTAAGGGCCTAACCATCTAACTTTGAGTTTACCCTGTTTCTTGAATTTATTGTCATATAGTTGTTACACCCCATTTTTGTATTACCAAGTTACTTTTAATTGATATTTTAAAATTCATTTTGATACTTGATGATGACATTATGTTAGTTAACATTATGATGAAATTATATGGAATGAGATGTATTTGAATTTTATGATTATATGTTATTGAATAAAGATTATGATTATGTCATGATTTATAGAGGCTAACTATTTGAATGATTTCTAAGTGAAATGCATGATTATTTTTCTTGCCCTCTAAAGCGAGAGGGAGAGTATCACTTGAGAGAGGAGAATAGACTTTGAAAAAATAGGTTATTCCATTTGATTTCTTGCACATAGTCACATAGGTTCACCCTAAATCTATCATTGAGTCAAATTGTGTGTTATGCTAAAAAAATTGGGTTGAGTCAAGTCGATAGGTTACGTCTAACCTAGTCAAGGTTTGTTTATTCTTTTTCAAAAATAAAAATAAAGTGTTTAATGTTATATGTTTGATGATGTTAGTCGATTAGATAATCTTGATATTGCGATGAGATAAGTCGATTATATTCAATTATGATAATGGGTAATTATAAATAATATATAGATATGTATGTATATATAAGAGATAAAATACATATATATGTATGTATATAGGTATATATATGATACATGATATATTTTAATATCGATATGTATACATATATGTAAATAGTAATGGTAAAATTTAATATATATATATATATAAAGATATATATTATATATAATATGTAATTGTATTTTAATAATTACCATGCTTGTAAAAGCATGTAAATGGTAATTTAAATCTGTATTTGAATTTGCACTTCATGAGGCATATTAGCCTCCAAAAAAAGGCATGTTTAAAGGCATTATAAATGGCATAAAATTCATAATTTGTGGTAGTTTAAATGCCATAAGGGAGGCACCCTATTTCCTTGCATGATAATAACCACTTAGTGGTAGTTCAAACTGTTATTTTTGTATATTAATTAGACATTTTAAAACCATGCTAAAGGGTGATTTCAAACTGCCAAGTAAATGCCTAGAGGCAACCACTAAGAGCCATGGCTTAATAACTAAACTTTAAATGCTCATTAAAAACCATAGTGAGTCATGGCATATTAGGAAAGTAAGGTGTTTAGAGTCGACCCATATTGAATGGGTAATGGTAGCTAAATATAGTATTCTTTTAAATGAAAAATGGGGAGCCACATTGAAGGTTTTCAGATGTGAATAGAATGCCAACTCAAAGTCAATAGTGGGTGCCAAAAACATGTTAAGCGGTTAGCAATTATTATGTCAATGGCATAGTGGAGAGGGGGCACAACTTAGGAAAAAGGAGAGATTCATTTTTGAGGATTCATTATTCTTCATGCAAGGTGCGATTAGGAGAGTGGAAAATGGAGCCTGAGGGGGTTTTCATTGTTTGGCTTTTTTGTATTTGCACTGTAAAGATCTACAAACTTTTGGTGAATCTGTAGCTTTTGTGAAGGAAGAGCTTTGGAAGTGATTATCATTGGGTATGCACTTGGATGGCTACAAGAAGAGAGTGTTGTGATTTTTCCTTTGTTTTTATTAAAAAATCAAAAAGCAATAAGAGTTTAAGAAAGGGTGATGGGGGATGTGGAGTGACAGGAACTCACTGTATGATCTCTATTTTTTGGCATTTTTGCCTATGCAATGAGAGTTAAAAAGGCAATGACCTAAGTATAGAAGAAAAGATTTTGTTTTATTATTTTTAAATACCTTTGAGAGCAAAGAGGTGCACATTAAAGTGAGATTGATTGATTAGAGGAGTCTAGAAAATTTAGTTTGTAAGAGTGGAGTTCTTCATTGCAAAATCATTTCATCATACAGCTGCAATAAATAGAGCAATTTTTTGTCAAAATTGAACAAAGGTTTCAATTGGATAATCTATTCATATAATAAGAATCATTTTGAAAATTTCAATGGTGATATATGTGCATTTGGGGGCTCAAGTGCAGAAGCATGGAGATTTATAGGAATGTTTTCATACTTATTCTTTTTTGTGTAAATTCACAGTTTTATTATATTATTTCTCCTGTTTTAAAAGAGAGGTTTTTATTATTGTGAGGAATAATGTTAGAATAATTAAGAGATATAATATTTTGATATTCTAGAAGTATTTAAGATTTAGATAATCACATTTTCACTCTGTGAGAGACAACATAATAGAAAAGTAATTCTTTGCCTTATGAATTAGAAGAGTTTAATTTATTTTTTTCTCAGATAGAGATTATTTTTCTAGTTTGGTTAAAATCATTTTGTTTATATGTACATGTATATATATTACTTCATATTGGGTAATAAACATATGAATATATATAATGTTAGATACACAAGACAACTAAGAGGGGGTTGAATCAATTGTATACTTAAAACATTTAGACCCTCAATATCTTTTCAAACCCTTATCAACCATTAAACCCTTATTATTCATTAGTAGAATGTAAACATATAAAACAACAATGAAAACACATCCAAACACATAAGAACACAATATTTACATGGAAAACCCAAGAAGAGAAAAACCACGGTGAGGATTAGCTCACATATATATGAATTGCAACATTGAATATAATTAGGCTCACTACCAAGGGCTCACTGCCAAGAAGAAAGAAGATAGAAGAGGATTGTTACAAAGAGATTCACTATCTCAAGGAAACAGGAGAATTCCACCACTAAAACTTTATTACATTTACAACCTTCTACTCACTACTTCCAGTAACTTCAAGCACACTGCAAATATAAACCCTTTTACTCAATGCATTAGTCATAGGCATTAAGCTTGCACTCAGATCACCACACTTAATAAATTTTGCATCTTTCACACACCTTCTACAAATCCACACACATCTTCAATAATTTACCTTGCTTATATACCATCATCGACCTAAAAAATCCCAATCAGGTCAGCCTTAATGAAGTGTATGCATCTAAAACATGCAACACCAAAATAGGTCAACAAAAAACACATCCATGGTGGAAAGAAGTGAAGGACAACCACACCAAGGGTCAACTAGGACCTAAATATATATCACTACACTAATTAACATATTCACAATCCATTAGGTACCTGAGCCACAAATAGCACTAGCACACTAGATGGGCCAAACCTGAACTAACACTACAAGCGACCATATATACGCTTCTCCAAGTCATGTGGACCACACAAAAAACTTCACAAAATCCACAAAATACCTCTAAATATTACAGTATCATTAAAATATTTTGCAACTCTTTCACAACCACTTGAAACAAAGAACACTATTATTTTGTGCAACCAGACACACTACCACAAAAAACAACTCACTAACCAACCTTGTGGAACACCTCAATGCTTGAAACCTCAATGGAAGGAAGTTATAGATAATATAATCTCATTCCAAAATCCACAAGACAAGAAACCTCACTAAGGAGAAATGTGGAGCAATCTCATTTCTCCCAGACAACCTTCTATACATATAGACAAACCATCAAACACAACTTTTTACTGTAGAACAATCTAGAACCTAAAAATCTAGATATAAAACCTCTGAACACCTCTAATCATCATATACAAGCCACATAAGAATATCTTCATCCATGAATAAATGCAGAGCACAACACTGAACACACCTCTATCACTATGTACACTCTTTTATTCAAATTTTCTCAAAAGCACTTGGAAACCAAGTGAACCAACTGTAACTGCAACACTTACTCATTCCATACATCAATGAAAAGACTGATGACAGTATCACAACATAGTTCAACACACACCAACAATCTTCTATAACCAACTCAGGCTTCCAACAAACTTTGCAACTATATTATAGGTTGACAACAATGACAACACCAACAACATTATGTTGACATCAATGACAACACCATAAATCAAGTTTCCAACAATCTCCCCCTTTGTCATTGATGGCAACACAATTTTTTTTTTTAAACATCAATAACAAAAGCAACCAACAACAAATCTACAACAAGCAGCACTCCCCTGACTGGGGCAACTCATACTCTTCACACTCTCTCCTCTACTTCATAGGCTTCTCTCCCTACCTGAGGAGTTATTCATGCTCTCATACTCTTGCACCTTGTTGGTGTTACAATTCTCACCTTTGGAGTGTGTATTGGCAACAAATAGCTATGCACAGTGTGTAATGACTACTCTTCAAATTAGGAGGGGAAGCTCCCTCTTTTGTTGATTTGCATGAAAAATTAAATCTAAATCCTTTTTTACTCAACTAGAAGAGGCACAAGGTTAAGGAAACCAAGAACATTGCAGCTAAGTTTTTTCTCTGGTTTTGCAGAACTTAACTACAACTAACTAAATGCTTTTAATCTATCCTATTCCTCAAGAGAAACAGAGCATGAGGACTTAGGAGCAGGGAGTATTTGGACAATAATCTTTATGTCAAGATTCCCAAGGAGGAGACAACTCCTATATGAGGTGTAGGATGAAAGAAAGGTTATTGGAAACAACATCAAATGACAATATCCACTTCTAAATTCCCAAGGAGGAGATGACTCCTATCTGAGGTGTAGATATGAAATAAATATTATAAATCACAACAAAGCACGATAAACCTACTTCTAAATTCCCAAGGAGGAGATGACTCCTATTCGAGGTGTAGATATGAAACAAGCTTATTAATCACAAATATAACCCAAGGCAGGAGATTGTATGAAGGACCTATCACATAAATAAATGATCAACTAGCATTATATTGAACAAAGATGAACCATTAAAAATAACATTTCATGGCAAGGAAATTCAATAATTTTTTTATTACTAATAAAATCTCAAAGTTGAACCAATACTAAACATAGGAATATTGCTGACAACGCAACAACTCTCTATCTCAATGAAAATTTCATGAACAGATACATAAATAGAAATAATACAGGCAAGAGTTGGCTTAGCATGTACGCTATCAAGAAAAAGTTAACTACAAATGAGCAAGGGTGATCTTATTTATAGAACTCCAATTTGTAGAGAACCCTAAAATCACCTTGAGTTAACAATCAATCTTGCAAGCATGCAAGAATTTATTCTCTAAGTCTAACCAAATGAAACTATACAGTTAACTGGAAAGCTACCATCAGTTAACTGAAACAAAACTAGACTAAATGGACATGTGAAACATGCATGTCCTTATTGAAATGAAAGCTAACTAATAACTAACATCATTCAATTGGATCCTAACTAAAATTCCATCCTCCTATGAAGATGAGATAGGTGTGCACAAGATCAACAATCAGAACTCAAGACTAATGTTTATTTAACTGTTGCTTCTGACTGTACCATTGAAATAATTGTAGGTTCTAACTAGTTGTCTTCTATAAGCCCTCTTTATCTATCGCCTCATCCTCTGGTACTTTGACGCTATCCATGGTTATGAACTGCCTATTCAACTCCTTCTCTCCATATTTGATCACCCTCTAACATTCTCTGACATCTGCAGTCACCTTGTTGAAACTAGTTGTCATCACTGAGAAGTGATCCAACTTGGAAGCCTTAGGATCTCCATCAAGGTTATCACGAACCAGTTTCTCAAACTTAGTCTGCACTACATCCAACTTGGTGTATGTACCATTCTCACGATGATAGTGGCATGGGATTTGAGTGATAAACTCACTGATAAGTCTGAGAGCTCTAGCAACATTTTCCTTGAGCATGACCATCTTTGTAGAGATTCTCTCGTACGTTTCCACTTTGAAAAGACATTGTTCTCTCCAAGCGAAAACCTTCTTCTTATCCTCCTCTGCTACAATGGCTTCATATGCAACTACCAATTGAGATATGAGTATCAAGTCCTTTGGATTGCATTCTACTATATATATATCAAGCTATTGGATCCTCTAACGAAGATCATGTGCCTCATACCTCAACTGATATAACTATGTGAGGAGGTATCTACCTGCAACAATGAAATCTTCAATCCAGTTGTCCAAGAGCTTTCCATGATTAACTAACCGACCAAGTCTATGTTGATCTGTATTTGTCTCTCGAAGTTTTGGTAGCATAGGTGCTTGTCCTATGGTTCCATGAAGAAGATCTGAGCTATATCGTCAAAGATGCCTAATCTCAGCCTTGAGGGTTGCCTCATCTTCTTCGGCCTTCATGACACGCTCTTCAATATTACTTGTGATGACCTTGAAAAGGCTCACATCCACATGTTGGGTACTCCTACCAAGATTTGCTTAGACGAAGGTGAAATCACCAACTTCAACTTCATCCAGGCTCTTACCCTCCTGTGGTGTAGCAACTTCAATGATGATCTTTGCTTCAAGAGTCTTCTCAATATGCACCTACTTCTTGACTCTCTTGTTCGACCTATCCTGATAAGGATCACCAAACTCAAATAAATCAAGCTGATATGAAGTCCTACATCTCTGTCTTCCCAAAGACCTCTCGAGCCAACACAAATGATCAATGTTATCCTCTTGAGGAGAAACTGCTCCAGCTATGTCAACCACTAGTGAATCAACTGGAATGAAAGTCTCATGAACTGGTGATTCTGGCTCTGAGTTAATATCAATAGGAGATGACCATGGAGAAAATGGTGGACTAGGAGATGATGAATCAGCCTCAACTTGTACCACTGATTCTACTAGGACCTTTGATGCTTTCTCAACCTACTTCTGCTTAGTGATGCTTTTCCCCTTCGATTTCCCACTAACTTTGACCCCTTTAGGTGACTTCAAGATAACTTTAACTCAAGGCCTCGACCTAGAAGTAGAAGGTAGTGAAGAAAACCCTAATGGGGGCTCTGGAACTGGAACTATCCTTCAACTTCTCTTATTAACCGAGAAGTACATGCTTGTCTTAATAACTGATCTCGACAGGTCCTCAATTGAAGTATTCTCCTTAGCATACCAATCTGGCTGGTGAAGTGGTTCGTGAGCAACTTGGTCTTTGATGAATGAACTAAGTAGAAACTCTCCATCATCATCCAACAAACCCTCAACATCTTCTAATAGGAAATCAACAAGTTGTGGAAGAGTAAGTCTGCAGTAATGACGTCAACACACTTTAAATTCATCTTCATAGTTGACCCAAAATTCCTCAAGCACTGCCCTGTGTGAATTAATATGCTCCAACCATGCTGAGTAATGACCCAAAGGATCATAAGTACACCTCTAAGTGAGATACTTGAGATGGAGTTTTTCTAACTCATTCTTCATTAACTTGCAATCAGCAACAGTCTTGCACTTGTATATACCTAATCCAAATGGAAAGGTGAATGTCGGCTTGTGTTGATTGCGAAGAAAAGAGTGAACTTCTTGAGCTTGTCTCAGAAACTCCATGAATAGGACCTTGTTTGATGGGTAGCTCGGTAGCATCAAAGATTCTCCAATATAACCATACACTCAAATATATGTGAAAGTGGGAAACTAGATGAACCAATCTACCCAACTTTCCAGTGCCAACATTGCCTTTGGTGAAATCCTAATGTGCATCTCATTATCAAGGTCTCTAACTATCTTCATGAGGAAGTGATCATTCACCACCTTGAAATCCTATTCAGCCTTTGAGAACTCCAATTGTGAATAATATTCATGAACATTTTGAATGCCAAAAGTCCCATTGGTCTTCAAAGTTCTAAAATTTCCTTGAAATGCAATCAAGTAGACTAGAAAAGACACCATTTGAAAATCATGGATTTTGAGGAATTCCGTGATTTTTTGGTGAAGACACTCAGTGATCAACATTGCCCACTCAAATTTTTATTTATTATCAATAATTCGAGAAATGACATAGAACATCCACGGTCAGAAAATATGAGCTTCCTCATGACCTGTAACCCAATTGAGCAAAGTTATTAAGATATCAACCTCATCCTTGAACTCACCATGCCCAACCTTCTTTGACATGTTGGTCTTATGTACTTTCAACCATCTTTGAGAAAATTTTCTCTATGATCTTTCTTTGTCCTCTTCCCATATCTTATCACAATCTACAATGGCCATGGTAAAAATGTCTGAGTGAGGAGGAATAGCAAAGCACTTCTCAACGTCCCTTAGCTTGAGGCTACAAATGACTCTCCCATCGGCTGATCTGATTTGTCTTGTGGATAGTCATAGTGCTTAATGCAAGCAATCACAAACTCAAGATCAAATACCCTGATAGGAATAGATGTTGTTGCCAGCAACCCAGAACACTCAAGATTTCTAACTGTTGTGTTACTAGTGCCTTCCAGCATGCTCAGATTGACCACTAGATATACGTGACCCAAGTTTGTATCAACAATTTTCAAAAATTCATGCACCAAGACCAATTTGGCCTTGTAATCTATGGGGTTGAATTGTATTTTGAAAATCTGGATTTTTGATTGTAAAGTCAAGTATGTTCAGACAACTTTCAGAAAAAGCTGAAAAAAGCTCTAGGATAGGCTAAAAATAGTTGGTTGAGGTAAACATTAGAATTTTTTTGAAACGTGGGTTTTGTAGAGAATTGAATTCTAAGAAAACCTAGATCGTCGGAAATTTGAAAAGATGAGTTTTAGCAAGGCATGCAAAAGGTTTTCAGTAAGGACTCTAGGGGGCAATTTTTCCTGAAAAAATCTAAAACATGAGTTTTGTAGGCAATGGAATTCTAAGCCAGCCTAAATGATTCAATTTTGGAAAAAAATTAGTTCTTGACCCACATGCAAAGGAATCTTTGAAAAAAAGCACAGTGCTTCAAAATGTGAAGAAGCGGGGCAATTTTCTCAAAAAAATCTAAGACATGGGTTTTGTTGCTGACGTTGAAATATGTGAACCTAGATGATTTGTTTCTAAACATTTCATCGTTTACTTTGATATGCAAGAGAAAACCTAAGACAAGAATATAAGAATTTTTAGAGATAGAAATAGAAGTTTATTGTTTTGTCTGTAAACAATTCGCCTATGCCTGACTTGGATTTGATGAAGGCTGCATGCACTCAAAAAATGAAGTTTTTCAAATGCTTCCTTTGAACAATTTGGACCTGGCACTGTGAAGAACATTGGAATCTAACACCTGTAGCGCCTTCAGATCCTTATTTTCTCAAGAAAGACATGTTTTCTCTCACCTGTAATGAAAAATAATGGACGCATATGCCTTAATAAATAAAAATTCATCAAGAAAGGCATCATAAATGCATGCATTTGCTTTTAAATGGTGCTAGCCTTCTAATTGGACCTCTAAAACCAACGCTTGCTTCTGATTGGACCTCAAAATAGTTAACTGATTGAGAAATAAGCCCTAATTAGGGTGCCACCTCCAAACACCTCAGCTAACTTTACATGCAAAAATAAATCGCCCAATCACAAGAAAAAAGGAAGTCTAGTTGAAGTCGACTTGAAGAGCTTAACTGAAGACTTAATTTTAGTTCACAACCTCCACCTTTATAGGGTGCCACTTCTTTTGAGTTCAAAAAGTCAAACTTTGACTTTAGGCATCACTTTCTAGACAACCAATTTTTTGAAAATTTAAATTTGCAAACGTCACCGGAGTCCATGTTCGATCACTAATTTTGATTGACTAACATGTCAGATAGACTGGCTGACAATTTCATTGAAGAGCGGGATAAAAGCTAACAAGAAACTCCTTGAGGCTGAAAGCCCTAGTTCTAACATTTGAGGCTTCAAAATGTAGGGCACGCCTGGCCTTCAGGGGTGCTTTTGGCCTTAAACAAAAAAATTCATGCATTCTCATAATTTTGAAGGTGATTTTGACCTTACTTCATCTTGTGTTTCTTGACATTCGGAACTTCAGAACTAATCGATAGGCTCACTACAAAGCTAGCTGAATTTTGAACAAGAGCTCTTGGAGAGCACTTCTCTTAAAAACATCATCTGGCAGCTGAAAAACATAGGCATCCCTGGCCTCTAGGAGCACTTTTCTTCCTAGAGATAGCCATTTTTGCAACTAGCTAAAAATTCACTTAACCTCCAGCTGCAGGTTGCTAACAAGTCTTCTGACTTGACTGAGGTATGCAACAGAAAGATGGAAGTGTCACAGATAAAATGAATATCTGAGATGACCAAAACAAATGCATTTGAGGCTCCAAAACCTTGGACTTTTGCTTTTTCTTTACATTTTTGACCATGACTAAAACACTATGTTTGACTTGTGATTTTGGTAGTTCAAAACTCAGATTCATTTGCTAACGAATGAATTGCGAAGCCAAACCAAGTTTGAGACAAACATCTTGGGTTTCATTTGGTCATAAACCTCCATCTGGTACGTCAAAAAGATGGGCGCCCCTGGCCTCCAGGTGTGCCTTTTGCTCCAGTGTTAAGTCATTTTTTCATCTCCCTCATTTCGTTTTCAATCTCCAGTTTCAGGCGCTAGAAATATCTTCCAGACTGGTTGGTAGGCTCATCGCAAAGCTGACAGGATTTCGGAGAAGTCCTATTGGAAGTGAAAAATCTCATAAAGTTGATATGGACCCCTGAAATCAAGGGCGCCCCTAGCTAGCAAGTGCGCTTTTGTCCCTAGTTAGAAATCTTTTCAACATTTTCACCTCGACAAAAATTCCCTCTTAGACGAAGCATCATTTTGGACATATCTCGCCATAGAATCTTCACTGGAGTGTTTTAAGCTTAGATTTTGACACTTGGTACCTGGCCATCTACCATTGTTGACCTCAGAGATCCTAACTTTTCACTTGAAAAAGAAAAAAACTACCCACCACGCTTAAATTGAGTTTTAACTGAATATGCCTTCACTATTGTGATTGTGAAGCAAAATAATCCAATCAAAACAATTCTCAATCAATTCTGACAGGTTTCAATTTTTAGGGTTTTTTGACCTAAAACAGGGGTCTAGAAACCCTAATTTTCAAAAATTTCAAATTTTGCCAATATCTTCGTGACATCAAATTGACTAAAAGCCCATACTTGATTTTCCCAAAAACTATGTTTTGACATCATTTTTACAAGGTTTAAACCATTTTAAGCAAAATGCCCTAATGAAGCAAAAATTTGGTTTGGGTACAACATTAGGCTCCATTTAGCGACCATGTTGGATACCTACGACATAGGAGAATCCAAGAATCTCTTAGTTTTTGTAGACTAGTGATTTTAACAGTTGGGCATTGGAGTCAGGACTTTCTTCCTAATCACCTAACACTTGGAATTTTCCTAAAAATCACCTATAACAAGACTACCTAAATCACCTAAAACACGACATAACTTCATGAAACAGGGAAACACATAACGACATAATGAAAAAGTATAAACAAATTATTTACAAAAATTTACTCCTCCCCCGTAGGGATGAAGTGCTTGAGATATTACCCACTATATAGTAGTGGGAGAAGCCTTCCATCTTGATATGAGAGAATGTATGTATTCTCTCCTCTTGATTCATAGATCTAGAAGGGTCCTAGCCACAAGGAATCAAATTTCCCATGCATTCCTTTAGGCTCATGCCTTTTTTCCCATAACAAGACTTGATCTCCAATCTCGAAGTCTTGCTGACGAGCCTTCTTATCAAAAATCTTCTTCACTCACTCTTGATGTTGAGTGATTATGTCTACGACCTCCACCCTTTCCTCTTCTAGCTTCATTAGGTACAAAATCCTCTTCTCGATTGGATCTTTGAACTCTCCATCCTCCACTGCAAATGCCAGCTATAAGCGGACAATTCCAGTGTGATGGGTAACATTGCTTTTGTACCATACAAAAGTGTAAAAGGCAAAGTGTCGATGGCTCTTTCGGGAGGGATTCTATCCGCCCAAAGATCATCATATATCTTTTTGTGCCAAGCTCATTGATTTGAGTCAACCAGCTTACGCATGATTGTGACTATGTTCTTGGCTGAAGATTCAGCATGTCCATTACCTTGAGGGTAATAATCTAATGAATGTGACAGCATGATACTGTGATCAAAACAAAAATTTAGTATTTTCTCTGACGAGAAACATGTTGCATTATTAGCCATAATTTTGTGAGGCACCCCGAAGCGGGAAATGGTGTTCTTCAAAAAGTCACAAACAACTTGCGAGGTAGCTCACTTGGTAGGAACAACTTCAACCCATTTTGTAAAATAATTTTTCATTGTAAGGACATAAACATGTCCCTTACTGGAATGCGGGTTGATGGGACCTATGAAATCCATACCCCATTGCTAAAATGGAGCATCAATAATCACTAGCCTAAGTGGAGTAGCCACTAATCTGACTTTACCAGTAAACTGCTGACACATATGACACCTATACACCCATTCATATGCGTCACAAAACATGGTTGGCCAATAGAACCATGCTCGTAGGATCTTGAATGTAGTGACTCTTGATGAGAAGTGACCACCGCACACTTGACTATGAAAAGCATCCAACAATCTATGTTGCTAGTCTTTGCCGATGCATAATAAGAAAGTTCCATCAAGGCTACACTTGTACATAACATTATTGACAAGCATGAAATTATGTGCTTTCAGCTTCAAAGTTCTCTTTTTTTGTTTGTCCATGTGATGTGAACATTCTCCATAAGTTGAATAATACCACAAATTTGTGTACCATTCCCCCACATAATTAACTAATAGGACCAAAGGAAGGTCCTCTTCAGGTTCAGTTTCAATTCCACCATTTCTTTGATACTTTTGATCTCCATCTTCTACCAAATACTGATAAATACCTTGCCCATGAACGAGCTTGGTCGGCTTGATCTCCAGATCATATTCTTGAACTTTTGCAATCTAGTTTCCCCTTTTCATGCCCATCTCCTGTTGCATCAACACACTTTTTACTATTGGATCAGTGACAAATATCGTTGTATGAGAATTCAAGATATAGAATCTGAAACCTTTAACAACTCTGACGACAACATACGCATAATTCTTCTCAATTTGAGAATAGCATAATTTTCTATCTTTAAAATTGGTGCTCATGAAAGCAATCGGAGATTCTCCTTCTTCACTAAGCTTTTGAGTCAATATAGCACACAGCGTGTGTTTCTACACATAACAATAGAGAATAAAATCCTTCTTAAAGTTAGGTCGAACCAACACTGGTGCGTTGGCATTAGCTTCTTTGATTTTTGTAAAGGAATGCTTGCCTTCTTCTGTTCATATGAACGTGGACATCTTTTTCATCATAGCTGAGATCTCCTTCGTCAGCTCTGAGAAATCAGGTACAAACCTCTAGATAAATTTGACTTTACTGAAAAAGGAGTGCACTTGTGTTTTGTTGGTTGGAAGAGACGGGTTCTTAATTCAATCCACCCGATTTGGGTCAATTTTAGTTCCCTCTTTGGAAACGATATGGCCAAGTAGCTTTCCCTCCGTCACCGCAAAGATAGTCTTCTTGAGATTCAATGAGATATTGCGATACCTGCATCTTTTGAACACTTTCACGAGGTAAAAGTGGTCATCCCGTTTATCTGAGAAAATGGTCAAGTCATCAAGATAGACAACTATTATTTTATTCTTGAGATCCCCAAAAGCCAGATCCATGGCCCTTTGAAAAGCAGCACTAGTGTTGATGAGGCCTAAAGGAATCCTCTCATAAGAAAACATTCCCCATGGTGTGGTGAAAGTTGACTTGATCTGATCTTCCTCTGCCACTGCAATCTAATTGCATCCAGAGAAACCATCAAGAAGTGATAGCATCTCTAAATCGACGACTGTATGCAAGGTATGCTCCATGATTGGTAAGGGGTAATTTTCCTTCAAGGATGATTGATTTAAATTCTTGAAATCCATGCAAATTTTGATTTCACCATTCTTTTTACGAACAGGAACTATGTTAGACACCCAGGTGGAGTGATGAATTGGAAAAATTATCTTCGAGTCCACCATCTTCTGAATCTCCACATAGATAGTATCTTGAATCCGTGAATTATAATGTCTTTGGTTTTTCCTGAAAGCCTTGACATCAGACTTCAGAGGAATTGTATGTGAAAATTTGATGGGTGTGAAGACCTTCAATTCTTCATAAATATATCTTTGTATTGTTTGAATAAGGCGGTAAACTTCTTAGCTTCTTTAGGAGTACAACACTTGCCTAGATTAACAAGTTGAGACTTGTCTTCAGTGTCGATGTTTATTTGGTAATGCTCAGTAGAAGTATTAACACCTAAAATCTTTTGATCTTGCATGTATCTGTTCTGCCGGCCAAAAATGAGACGCCAAACCCTTGGGAATGTGAATTCCTTTCAGTTGAATGATCCCAAAATCTACAGCTTTAGAGTCTTCTGTAAGTGATTCTTTGAAAGGAGTGGAACTTCCTTCAAAGAACAACTCTTTGTAGTTGTCTCCCATGACGAGAAATTCTTTAATGTCATCGTCGACATCAAATACTTGCGAGTTGTCTAAATTATCTGGAACAACTCATATGTAGGTCAACTCAATAGCAAAAGAATTCTAATGAAAATAAAAATGTGACATGAATAGAGCAACTGATATCGCAAGGGCATCGACTCTGCTATTATTTGTAGATGGAATGTATTTGATGTCGAATGCATCAAACCAATTGATGGCATTCCACACCCTCTGTCTGTAGGATCGAAGGTGACTATTTCTGACTTGGAAACGATCTTTGATCTTCTTGACAATCAATTGTGCATCTTTGATATTCTTGACGATCAACTGTGCATCTTTGATCTGCTTGACAATCAACTGTGCATCTTAGACATTCAAGATTGAGTAGATATACCTTCATTTTTTATATTTTGTAAAAGTGTCGAGAAAACAATTCAGAAGTACATTGATACCACTGCTCAGAAAATGCAATCGGATGGACGTTTTACTACCCCAACATTCAAGTAAACCCTTGGGTCATCTCAAACAGCTTGCTAAAACTTTCCCAAACTCTTTCTAACAAATTTGACTTGGGTTGATTTGTGTTGACTCTAACTCGGTAAAATAATCAGATTTTGGACTATTGGAAAGAGGAAGTCAAAAAACTCAGGCAACAAACCGACAGTCTAATAGCTTCCATTAGGTTTTACTTCTATTTGTTTCTCGAAATGAATGCATATATCAGAGTAGCTCTTAATATTGCTACAGGAAAAGTTTTAAGAAAATGTTATAGCTAACCTTTATGAAAATTAAAGCAGAAATTGATGGTTCAATATGGAGTTAATTCAGGCAACTAATAGGAGAATCCCTTGAACCTTTAAGCATAAGTGAACTGTACCAACTTGAAATTAAGATGGAGAAGGGCCTTGATTTTGTGAGATCAACCAAGGTAGGTCAAATCAAGAGAAATATTTTACTTCGTTCCTTGAATATTGTTGTATCTACTATAAGCTCTTCCCAAATGGCCCATATAGTCTTCAATGAAGGTATAGCTATTGATCTTGATAGATACTAAGATAACATTATGAATATGCCTAATCAAAATATAAAAATGAACTCATATTTTTCTTTGGAAGTTTAGTCTAATTATAAAATTTATTTTTGATTTTGATGAAATTTATTACCACTTAACACCATGTTGAAACAAAAAGTAGAAGTGGAGTGGAATATTGACAAAAGGAGGTCTTTTAAAGCCATCAAGGAGGCAATTGTTGCTTCCCCGGTATTGGGTAGTTTGGATGTTAGCAAGGACTTCTATATCTATTTGTTTTCTTCCAGTAATGTGATAGTAGTTGTGATCATGCAGAGATAGAGGCTAGCTAAATAAAATCCATTGAATATGTGAGCTCCGGGTAGAAGTTGAGTTGTAGAAAAACAAGCTTATGAATTGGTAAAGGTAGGAAAAAAAGTTCAGGCCTTACATTCTTTGGAGTAAGGTTTATGCTATTGTTCCATGGTATGATATTATAAGATATTCCTTTCCATGTGTAATTGTCCAAAAATTACAAATCAAGGCTCCCGCAAGGATAACCAAGACAACCTATTGATACTGAGAAGCCCACAGCCTATTGCTCTTTCCATGACACAAATGCACATACCAGAACCACATGTCTAGAAAATCAAAGAATGAATCAAATCATGGGATTTATTGATGTTGCTCCAAGTACTAGCTTCATACCTTCACCAAATGTAAATTTTGTCTCACCATAGACAAACAAATTTGATGGTGACTCCCCAATGGGATACTTCGATAAAGAACCTGTTAATGAACAAGAAGAAGAAGACTATCATTTATACTCTCTTGCAATTAATCATGAGAACATCTCATCGCCTGTGTTCACATGTGCCCAACACTTCAAAGCATAGAAAGAAGAAGAGGAAAAGAAAAAACCAGATGAAAAGGGAAAATAAGTGCCTTCCACTTCCAATCCAAAATATTCACAAGAGAACACCATGTTGGTTGCTCAAGATCCATCCTCAGTGAACTTCAACATTGTGTCTTCCATGATGAAGATGAAGGTACAAATATCACAATTGGAGTATCTCTAGGATCATCCAAAGTAGTTGGATTGAATCCTCAAGGTGGTAAAGAAGAAGGTTGCAATCCAACCTACATTGCTCGAATCCTTTGTACCAACAAAAGACAAGCCAAAACCATTCTATATATCTTTGTAAATAGGAGGTTTTAAACCCATCAATTGTATCATAGATAGCAGAGCTTCAGACAATGTCATGCCCTTGCAGATCATGAACGCGTTGGGACTTTCGTGCACCAAAACTCAAGAAAAGTGTTGCTCACTTGAGTCAAAGCCGGTACCATTGGTCGGTCAACTAAAGGATGCACAAGTAAGGATAGCATCTTGTCCTGAAAATAAAATTGTGATGACTATCTTGATAGCCGACATTCCAACCAGTTATGAAATTTTTCTCAGTATGAGTTTCTGCAAAGACCTCGGAGGTGAAATTCAATTGGATTGGTCATTCACAACAATACCCTTGAAGAGGGACAATTTTAAGCTGGAACCAGAGGCCAAGTCAAGTTTTACGGTGGTGAAGTCCTAGGATCCACAAGCACAAGTGTTATATCAAGACACGGGTTTGAGGACATATGCTATGATATCTGATGTAACTAAAGACTGTCAAAAGTTTACACTGTCCACAACTATAACATATCAAGAATCAAAAGTGTGTACGATGTAGTTTGACGAAAATTGCTCAACATTAGGCTCAGAAGAAGGAGTTGTGATCACCTCTCCCGAGGTTCATCTATATCCATTTGCATACCAATTTCAATTTGAATGCACCAATAATTTGGCAGAATACGAGGTGCTTTTACTAGGTCTCAAGAATGCAAAAGATATGGGGATCAAGTTACTTAGATTCAAAGGAGATGCACAGTTGAATGTCTAAGATTATCCAATAAGGTTTACTCAATTTTCCACTCCTCCACCATTGCCTAAGATTGATAGAGTTATTCAAGAAATGGAAGAATAGGAAGCTTTGTAGGAGGAGTTTGATGGTCAACTGCAGGAGGAATAAGTAAATTTGAAGAAATAAAAAGAGAGAGATGTAACTATAAGAGGTTCCATAGTAGGAATTTTAGCCAAAGGTGCACATTGTTCCTCAAGTGATAGAAGAATAGATCTAGATTGACATTTAGGAACAAGATGTGCTAGTTGACAAGCTTCCTTATCCACAAAAGGAACAAGGACAAGTTAACTTTTAGAACAAGGAAGATCTAGTTCTTCTAGAACAACAATCGAATGAATAGGATAATAATGTCATATTTCATAAAAAAATATCTTCCAATCTAATAGAATCGCACAATTCTACAAGTGTAAGTTTTGTTGTGTTATTAAGGCCTTAAGTTTCATGTAGGAAAAAAAATGTGAAGTAGATATTAGATGTGACATTTTAAAATTTCACCTTCATACAAAAATATTAAAACTTGATCATTTTAAAATACATTCCTAAATATTTTCCATTTTATTTTGGATTTAACTTGGATATAAACATTGCCATTCTTTGTTACCCTTTTTATTCATCATTAATACTTTATGCTAGGGCATCATCGAGTGGTTGAGTTTGTAACCTCAAGGCATATTACAATTGATTTGGGGTCCGTCCATATGAGAATGACACGCATCCCACTAACCTATCGCACTATGGAGTAGCCAGCTATTAGGTAGTCTGTCGTGAGCACTAACATAGTGGAAAATAAAGACAATCACTTTTTGGACACCCATGAGTGAGAAGGGCCCACTTAACACCTGTAAGTGGCTACAGGGATCTTGTTTTTTGAAACAGGGTTGCATCTTGTTGTCACGTCTTAACATGGGTGATGTCACGACACAGTTAATCCCATGTGCTAGCTCCAAGGGAGTGGTATTGGTTCCATCAACTCTATAGGTAAAGGTGCAAAAGCAAATTCCCAATCTTGAGTATATGCATTAAACACATAATCTCTTTATACAACGTATCTTGGGAATATGCTCGATCCATTTTGATCCTTCTGGCCATGGTTGCAGGTTTGAGTGTTATCTCCAAATCTTCAATTCTGACTCCTAGATGCTAACTAGCTTCTAAGGGATATAATTCAATTCTAGGAAAATCATAACCAGTATGAGGATAATGTGTTAGATATTGATCCATGCATCTAATCATTTTTCTCCATAATTGGGGATGGATGTGTTCCAAGAATGTCTCCATGAAATCTTGAACCAAGTAAATCTGTGTATTCTTCAAAGGAATCCTGGTGGAAAGTGATTTTTCTTATAAACCCATACTTAAGACATTTAAGCAGATTCATCTTGCTTTTCTTAGACCAATTCATCCCAAAAAATCCTCTTATCTTTACATGGATGTAGCCATATTTGCTACACCAATGCCTTATTGGGGCATTTTATAATCCCAGAAGTGCTAAGAAGTCTTTTTCTTCATCAGAGTCAACTATTCCTTGTCCATGGTAGTATTGGATGGTTTTCCTTATTTCTCAAAGCCATTTGTTGAGGAAATATGACTCAAGTAGTATTTCCATTATCTGCTCTGGTAGATAGGGGAGAACCCTTTTCTTTTCTTCATCTTCTAGATCCTCATCATCTTCATGGACAAACATTGGAGTTCCATCTAATCTGTAGAATGTTGGACTTCTGAAAACCAGATCAGTATAGATTGATCCTGCAAATTCTCTGGTTAATGCATCTTCTAATGGATTGTTTTCACCTTTTATCCATTCTACATCAAAATTATAACTAAGAAATTAAAAATACCATATTGCCACTCTGCCTTGGGCAATGTCTTTGTTAGGCTTCTTCTTCAAGATGCTCCTCATAGCTTGAATTTCTGTGCGAATAGTAAACTTGACTGGCTAGAGGAAAATCTTAAATTTCTCCATACCTTTCTTGATGGCCAGTATTTCTTTTTCATAAATATGGCATCTGCTTTCAGTATCAGTGAAAGTTCCAAATCTATAGCCGCGGATACTTATTTTCCCCTCTTCTTCTTCTTGTATGAGTACAACAAACCATTTTGTGTCAGAAGCATCAGTATACAAGAATAATGGTAAATTTTGAGCTAGGATTTGAAGAGAAGGCAGATTTTGGCATTTAGATTTAATCCTTTGAATTGCTGGTGTAGCCTTCAAAGACCATCTTTCCTTTTTCCCTTCTTTGAGGTGCTCTTGGATATCTTTCATGTCTTCATCCAATCCTTTGTAAAAAGGGGATACATAGTTCAGACATCCGAGAAACCTTTGAATTTTCTTTTTATCTTCTAATATATCAGCAAATTCTTGGATACACTGGAGAATGTGTGGTTGTAATTGGATTTTTCCCCTGTTGAGATGAAGACCAAGGAAATCTACCTGAGATTGACCAATTACCATTTTCTTAGCAGACAAACATATACCATGTTTTCTGATAGATGTATAAAGCTCCTCCAGGTGCTGCAAATGATCAGTTTCGAAATTAAAAAACACAAGAATATCATCAATGTAAATTGCACAAAATTCCTTTAAATGTTTTAGTATTTGGTCCATTCTTCTCTGGAAATAGGCTAGTGATGTGCAAAGACAAAATGGCATAACATTCCATTCATATAATCCTTCAGGAACTGAAAATGCAGTTTTGTACCTATCTGATTCTTTGACCTTAATTTGCCAAAATCTGGATTTGTAGTCAAACTTAGAAAACACTTTCTTATTTGCAGCTCTTCTTATCAAGTCTGAGCTAAATGGAATTGGATAGTTAAATGGGAGAATAATGTCACTAAGAGGCTTATAATTAATACAAAACTATTTTTTACCTCTTTGTTGTTCAACTCTTTTGTTTACCAAGAATGTTGGGCATGAAAATGGACTTTTACTAGGTCTGATGAAATGACCTTCTAATAATTCATTAAGATTCTCATCCATTCATTTTACCTCTGTAGGACTCATCAGATATGTCATTTCATGAGGGATCATAGACTGACATTCAAGTCAAATTTGGATTTCACATTCTTCATGCGCCTATGACCAAAACTGTAATGGGTTCATACTACAACAATCTTTTCCAAATTTGTTCTTGATTTCAGCAAATATTTTTGCAGATGATTCTGTTAGTTCTCTAACTGACTATTTTTTTCTCTTTTTTCTGACTATTTTCAAACTTACGGTTTACTTGTGAATATTTATTCATGCACCACTTTTTCCTTCACAGCTTCTTGGTAGTCATCACGTGGCTTTTTATCAGAGCTTTCTTTTGGGTCATATCGCTTTTCTTTTGCCAATTTGTGTTTGTTTTACGTGTGGCCTCTGCTTGTTTCTTTCCGAGTCGGGCCCATACTATAATTTCTTTCGCTAGGAGATTTTACACGTGGCTTCCTATCGGAGCTTTCTTTTGGGCCGTCTCCCCTTCCTTTTTCCAAGCTTCGTTTGTTTGATACGTGGCACTCATTCTTGCATCCGTTATCTCGATCTCAACGCTTGTGCATTGGTCTTCATTTTGATGTCGTGTGTTCTCTTCTTCTGTTGTTGCATGGCCTCCGCTTCTTTCTTCCCGAGTCGGGCCCAAACTGCAATTTCCTTCACTGGGAGGTTTTCCACGCGGCGTATGTTGTATGAGTTATATTATGCAAATGGTTTGATGTTCTTATATTTGCAGTGTTGGGAACTATCTATTTGATAGACACTGGTTACTATTCAAGCCTTTGTTTCAGCATTGTGCTTAATTAATTCCTTTTTGATTTGGCACATTGCCTTAGCTTAGGTTTGTTTATTTTATGTTAATCTTCTTACCCTTTTCATCCCCCCATAAAAAATGAAGAGTCGGCTTTGAAAAAACCCCGGAGGTCACTTAGCTACGCGCATAAGTCTCCCAATAGCTAAGTTTCTCATAAAGTTGTTGCCTACAAACATTTGCGTCAACAGTTATTTTTCGGGCATGTCCAGTGGGACTCGAACTAACACTTTCGCTTGATCAATAGGAGTGTATGAGCCATAGGCCCGTCAATAGGTCTCAAACTGCAAGAATTCTTGGTCTGCTTGTACCACCATTGGTTTCAGTCCAAGCGAGAGGTCGGCAAGCTAATACTTCACCTCCTTCTTCTCCTTTGTCTCCTATGCCAATGGCTGCTAGAAATTATGTAGCCTAGGATGTTGGTAGTCCTTTGATAGCACATGTACCTCCTGCAGTGTGGGTTCCAATTTTGACTTCCTCTTTAAAGGTTGTCCCTAAGTTCTTTGGGGATGATTCAAAAACTCTGACGAAGCACTTGCAAGATGTAGTTGATGTATGTCTAGTTCATGGTGTTACCAATGAGAATGTGGCTTTGTGATTGCTCGCCATCTCTTTCAGAGGCAAGGCATTGAACTGGTATCGTACTCTTTCAGCTAATATAGTTGCCACTTGGGATGATCCCAAAGATCCTTTCTATGAGTGCTTCTCAAATAGTGACGACAAATCTTCGTTGTATCACCAGCTGGATCATATAAAGCGAGCTCCCCATGAAGCTTTGGCTGATTTCAATGCTCGGTTTCATTCGACTTTGCAGAGAGTTCCTGTCGGTAGTCGACTGCCTCTAGATCTGGTGTTCATGTTCTATTTAAAGTCTATAAATGTTGATATTTATATGATGCTACAAGCTCTTGGAAAAAATACTCTACCCGATGCATACAACCTTGCCATCACTGCAGAGAATAATCTTATTGTTGTTGGAAAATTGGCACTGAGACCTATCATTCCATTATTCCCAGAATTTAACACAACATAACCAGAGGTAGCTTCAACCAGCGTTCCTGCAACTCCCTAGTCTATGTATGTGTACCCGAGAATGACGCCGAGCCTGGCTCTAGTGCCTAACCCCCTAGCGATTGAAGTGAATAACATGAAGGAGCAGATGCGAACCATGACGAATGAATTAACTAGTATGAAGTGGCAACAGTATAGCTGCCAGAAGCCTACTCACCAAAACTACCAAGGCGGGAAGGCTTGTTTCCAGAAGAGCCAATGGCAGGATAGATCGCGCAGCAATACCCAAGCTCAACAAAACAACCAGGTCATCCTTGTGACTATGACGATGCAAACCATCTATCCTAGTTCAAGCAAGGAGCTAGTAACAGGACAAAACAATCTTGCCAAGGAGATTAATTCATGGTGCTTCCCTTGCAATGATGCGCATATGCCCCATAATTGTCCGCAAGGGAATTTACAACAGAGAATAGCAGAGCAACGAAGTCAAGGAATCATGCCTGCTCACGAAGGTCATACACAAGCCTCTCAGCAAATAGAAAATGTAGTTCTCACTACTCAAATGCAAGGAATGTCTATAGAGCAGGAGCTAGAAATAGCTTCAGACCAGGCAATCTTTTCTTGGATGCAAGGAGAGGAGTCAACATTCCCAAATGATATTTCGGTAACCCAAGTGTCACAAGTACAGTCAAATTATGATACTCGTTCCAAGTGGAAGCTCACTGGAAATTCACATCTTTGCAGACTGAAGGGTCACCTAATTCAATGCCAAGTCTATCAACAAATTTGTCATCAGTTCCACAACAGTCCAAGGCAGTTGCTCCCAGTCCCCCAAATCCACCTCCTCTGAAAGCAAGAGCTCCCATGGTCACCCAACTATTGCCAAATAGCTAGATGCACTGGCTGCAAGGCAAAAGGAGCAAGCTATCATAACTCATCAGTCACAAACGCTATTCAACGTGGTGGAGCAGCTAAAGAAATCCTTTGCTAATGTTTCTTTGTGGGATATCTTGACCATCTCGAAGAAAAAGTTGCTATTACATAAGGCATTATTAGGAGAAGAAGACATGAAGATGCTTGAGTAGTTCTCAGAAGATAAGACATCCAAGCTGGACTTGGATAGAGTTCTAGCAAATCAACCAGAAGAAAAGCAAGTCAAAAAAAAGAGTAAGCCTAAACCCAAGCCTTTATTTCTAACACTTATCATTGGTAACAAACTACTGCATAATTGTATGATTGACTCTGGTGCTAGCACCACCGTCATGCCTAAGCAAGTAGTTGAAGCTCTGGGACTCGAATATGAGCCTCTGAAGAAGGGAGTCATGCAACTCGATGGGAACAAGGTTGAAATCGTCAGAGTAATCAAAGGATTTCCTATGACATTGTTTGCTTGTCTCAACATTATTGTGAATCAAGATACTATTCTCATTGACGTCCCTCCTATGTTCAGGATATGTCTGTCCCAAGAATTAACTGCAAATGTTGGAGGTTATCTAGGATTGGACTGGTCACACCTAATCCTAAGAACCAAGCCTGGAGCTAAGATGAAGTTATTATTAGAATCTTTGCATTCCTAACATGTGGTTGATGAAGCCATGATCAATTTTGAGCCAGCACATACCTCATTCACTTTCAGAGAGATTCTCAATGTCGAACTCCTTGAGGAAGAAGAAGCAAGCAGCTCCCAGACGGAGAAAGAAGAAGCTATTTTAAATGAATTCATAGATACAAATCCTTTTGGAAACTATCATGCAACTGGGATAGGAACATATGTCATACATGAAGAGGACCAGATAATGCCCAGAGTGACTAAAGAGTCTTGAGGTGAAGCGTCCTCAGATTTATGGACCTTTCACTTTGACGGAGCAAGATGCAAAGTAGGAGTCAGCGTAGGAATATGTTTAATATCTCCATCCAAAGAAAACACTTTAAGGTCTTACTGTTTGCAGTTCGCATGCTCGAACAATGAAGAATAATATAAAGGTCTTGTTCATGGCTTGAGCTTAGCAGAACGAATGGGTGCAGAGCAAATACGGGTGTTCAGAGATTCAAAATTGGTGGTCAACCAAATCCAAGGGCTATCTACCACCAAGAATGTTCATATGCGATCATATTGACATAGGGTCTGGGACCTGATTGAAGGCTTTGAAGCATTCAATATCCAAGTCATACCTAGAGAGCAGAACTCCGAAGCAAACCGAATGGCAACTGTCAGATCTCAGTTTGAGCCAACTTCCGAGTTAATTAACAACAACATTCAATGCGAGTGATCGTGCGACCTGCAGTCCCAAATAATGATCAAGACTGGAAATTTTTTGATAGTGATTCTCATATCGTGTCATTTCTCCAGTTGTCCATAGAATTTTCCGACCAATTATAGTTGAAGATCGATGAGGCCTATGAGGATCAAGTAATCCAGCTAAAATCAAACAAACTTTCTAGGGGTCTAGTCACTCTCGAGAGTCTTTTTTATTCTGATGATGCAATGAAATACAAGAGAAAGCTTGTAGTTGATAAAGGTGACTATACCGATTTGCACATCGGAGAAGATAAAAATCTTAAGGTCGAAAAAAGAGTCTCACAGAAGAATAAAGAAAGGTAGAAACATTTGTGCGAGGAGTATCTGAGTGTGGTAGCATGGTCATATGATGATCTTAAGGGATATGATCCCAAGCTTATCCAACACACCATTGAGCTACTAGAAGGAACAAAACTCGTGCGTCAAAGGCAGAGGCCAATCAATCCAAATATCGAGTCACTAATGTCACAAGAACTAAATAAGTTGATTGCATCTCGAATAGTGTTTTTGATCAAACACAACACTTGGGTGTCTAACCTAGTGTTGGTCTGGAAGAAGGACGGTGATATACGATTGCGCGTTGACTTTCGAGACCTGAATAGAGTGTCTCTGAAGGACCACTACCCCTTGCCTTCAATGGAGGTAATTCTACAAACAGTTGTTGGTTCTGAGATGTTTTCAATGCTGGATGGTTTCTCTAGCTATAATCAGATTCATGTGAAAGAGGAGGACTAGCACAAAATGGAGTTTACTACTAAGTGGGGGACATACGATTATGCTAAAATGCCCTTCAGACTTTCAAATGTCGGAGCCACTTTCCAACGAGCTTTGGACATTGCCTTCAAGGATTTGATGCATAAAATCATTCTTATTTATCTGGATGACCTGACAATGTTTTCAAAATTTGTCGAGGATAATTTTGATCATCTCGAGCTTGTCTTTTAGAAATGCCAAGAGTTCAGGATTTCTTTGAACCCAAAGAAATGTGTGTTTGGGGTTCCACAGGGGAAGTTGTTGGTTTATGTCATTTCAAAGGAAGGTATTGCCATCGATCCAGAAAGGGTTAAAGCAATCAAGGAACTCCCTCTACCTGTCAACAAAAAAGGAGTTCAATATTTTTTGGGCAAGGTTAATTTCATCAGCTGGTTCATAATAGACTTTGCAGGGATCATTCGACCCATCACCTTGATGTTGAAAAAATGCCATATTTTTAAATGGATAGTGGAAGCTAGAAAATATTTCAAACAGATAAAAGAGGTCATCTCTTCTACTCCTCTGTTGATCAATCCATATTTGTCAAAAGACTTCATTATGTACATCTTTGGTGGTGGAAACAGTATCACTAAGGTCCTAATGCAGAAGGACAATGAAGATAAAAGAGAATCACCTATTGCCTTCTATTCACACACTCTGAAAGATTATGAGGTGAAATACAACTTTGTGGAGAAGAAATCTTTTTCTATTGTAAAGGGGTTGAAGAAGTTTTGACACCTCATATCATGCAACAAGGTGATTTTTTGTGTGTTGCACCCTAGTGTGTGAGAATACATAATGGAAGGTGAAATCACTGAGAAGTGGGCTAACTGGATAACCAAGATTCTTGAGTATGACATCGAGATCAAGCGAGTCAAGACTATGAAGGGGAAGGGGTTGTGTGAATATTTAGCGGAGAACAATGAAGAAATTACTGAGTCTGAAGTCTCAGAACCTGTGTTGCTAAATGAAGAGAGTTCCAGAGACAATTGGTTGGACGCCATAATTAATTTTATGCAAACAGAAAGGTATTCGCCTAACCTCCCCTCATTTAAGAGGCATTTTTTATCTATTACAGAATAATGGTTATGTACTCTTGGAGGGAGTTCTTTTCGAGAGAAATTTCAATGGTGTCTTGTTAAGATGTGTAATTGAAGAGCAGTCAAAAAGGATATTGGAGCAGTATCACAGTGGCCCAGCCAGAGGACATTTTTTAGCAAAAACTACTGCAATCAAGATTATGTGTGTTGGTTATTTTTGGTTGACATTATTTAAGGACTCATATTCATTGGTGAAGTCTTGTAGTGAGTGTCAATTTTTTGTTGGGAAAAGGAAAAATGTCACTATGCCACTGAAACCAATTGTTGTGGAAGATCCATTTGCTAAATGGGGTCTCAACTTCATTGGCATGATCGATCCATTTTCATCAGCCAGACACAAGTGTATCATGACGGCAACTGACTATTTCACCATATGGGTTGAGGTTGTACCATTGAAGAATGCAACAGAGGCAAAAATTGTGAACTTCCAAGAGGAACTAGTAGTTAGGTTTGGCCCACCGGAGACAATCATATCAGTTAATGCTAAAGCTTTTCTCAGCTCCAAAATTAGCCAATTTGCACTAAAGTATGGAGTCTTCCTAAAGACATCTTCTAACTACTATCCACAAGGGAATGGCCTTGTTGAATCTACAAACAAGAACCTCAACAGGTTGATCAAGAGAATAGGTTCAGAACATCAAAGGGAGTGGCATAAACACCTCCGGACAACACTATGGGTAGACTGTATCACACCCAAGCAAATATTGAAAACATCTCCTTACAAGATAGTATACGGGAAGGAGGCGCTATTGCTAGTTTCTATGGAAATCCCTACAATCCAACTACTCAAGTCTCTTGAAATTGAGAAAAATGGAGCAATGGAGGTGCGGTTTTAAGAATTACTTGAGGTTCAGGAGAAACGAGAGCATGCTCTCGAGGCAATGACCAACCGCCAACAGGTGGTAAAGAGATGGTTCGACAAGAAAATGTCTGACCAGGGGTTGCAATGTGGAGACTTGGTGCTCAAGTTTAATGAGCGTGGAGCAAAGCCCAGTCAACATGGAAATTTTGATAGTCTCTGGGAAGGACCATTCAGGATCACCCAGTGCAAGCAATACAACTCATTTGAGTTAGAAACAATGGAGGGCAAGGCCTTGGGTATTCCAATTAATGGAATACACCTCAGAAAATTTAATTAGGTCGACTTTTGTAGTAGGTGTGTAAATATGTATATATTTTCCCTGCTTTGTTAGTTTTGGGTTATTCTCAGTGCTTTCTTAGATTAACAACCGTATTGATGCAAGGATTTAAAATAAAATGAGGAAAAGAGCTAGAATATAGGAAAATACATGTATTGTATTAATCATGAAGATATTTACATTTGTATACATGCTGACTTAACGAGGCCCTTGGTCATGTTCCAAAATACATATATTTTGTCATTGACACAGTGTTGCAGAGAATGTTTCAAGTACAAAAGAAAAAAAGGAAGGATGAAGTCATTGGTTGGTGTGCCTGAGTACAATCCAGTAATCATTAATTGCAAAGGCTCGCAAAAAGATATGGCGATGTTGATTTTGTGCTTTTTCCAAGAAAAATTAAGAAATGTCATATCAAAAGTCATATCTCTTAAATGTGTAGAGTCTTTTGGCAAGTTGGCGGTCTCTCCGCATGCATGAAAAGGGTTAGTGGTGCATGCAAAAACTAATGCAAAAATATAGCATGTACCCTTGCTAAGATGATTTTCTCAAAAATCAAAAACACAGATAGGAGCATGCAGAGGGCATTAATTGTGCAAGGTTGACAAAGTGTGTAACCGCCTGAGTCATTTGCAAAGAAAGAGAAGGACTTTAAAAAACTTAGTTGTAGATTTTGCAGTGTTCTTTGAAGACAAGTAGAATGGTTGAAATTGCAGAGAGCTCAACTCAGGCCGTCGGCACTGAAAGCATAGAAGAACGAAGAATGTTGGCGCCTTGCATGAATATTTATGCCCAAGAGTCTTATGCAACCCCAGGTATTCCAACAAAACCTTCATGGCCCTACACTAAGCTAGTGGACCAGAAAGTGTTAGGCGTGGTTTCTCCTAGAAACCAGGTCTTGGTATCAGAAGATTGGGATAACGTTCAAGATCCAGAGTTATCTCAGAACCCCAAAATCTTGAGGGAGGATGTATGTGAGAAAATGAAAAATATCATTGATCCTTTTCATGGACGATTGTGGAACTATGGACTTCCTCAATATATGGTCCCTTTGGTACACCATTGCCCATAAATTGTTTTTGCCTACGCTAAATGTTTTGACGCCCGGACATGAATCATAAGCGGCCAAAATTTTAGGGTGGTAATTTGTCCCCAAGCCCTCCAAGATATATTGTGTATTCATTTTAATGCTCTTGGGGGTGTAGAGTATTTTGATATTTCTAGAATGCAAAATTACTAGACGCTTCAGTTGGTGCAATAATTTTATAACGTCGAGACGGGTAAGCCATCTGATAACTCCGTCCCTCCTAGCTTCCCACTTAGTCTGCCTGCTTTTAAAGCAAGTTTTGCCTCTATCTTCTCTATGTTGGTGTTGTTCTATGGATTGGATACGGATAAGGAAGTCTCAGACTTCCAAATGAGTCTCATATTTATGCTGAAAAAGAATACCCAGGCTCCACTTATGGACTTTGCAAAGGTCATTGTAGAAGGGATGTGCCAACAGCTGAGGGAGTTTGAACCTGGTTCCAAGTTCAGGCATTCTTCCTTCTTGAACTACATGATTTTGCACTAGAACCCAGACTATTTCTTGCAATATCTGCCCCTGGCAGTATTTGATGAGAATGGCGCTAGAAAACCAGTTTTGACCTGGACTACTATCCTCTCGAAAACTTTTGATTATTACGCATTTTCAGACACATTCTTAGCTCCAACTTTGTGAGATTTGGATCATAGTGGAGATAGTATGTTTGGTCGCTTGACGCAGAGCCAGATATCATGGATGAAGGGGCTTGTACCACCTTGCGATTGGTTCTTCAATACGGATTTCATAATGCTCTGTATGCAAGGTTTTGTCCGGGAGCCTTTTCGACTCCCACGTTTTGTTTTGGATAGGGTACTGGCCTTGGAAGTTTTTAGGTAGTTGTGCAATATTGAGAATGATTATTGTGGAGGAAAGCATATGATTTCCCATTTGACGTTGCCAGTCATGTTCAGCTCTGTGTTGTTAGTGAAGAAGAAGAGCTCGAAGGTAAATAGCTTTGAAGTTTTGTACTCTAAGTTGGGTTACCTTGGGTTAATGATTATCCGTGACACATGACACTACAATCGAGAGGGTAATTTGGGAGAGTTGGGCATTAAGATTCCCCACCAGCCTTGGCCATTTTGGGACCCTTAAAGAAATGTAGATGAGGGAAATGAGGGATTGTACGTCAGCCTTGAGTATATCCCTCCCAGCTCGGGTCGACCACCTTGTTGAACTTTTATCACATAATGGCGAAGCCCAACCCCAGCCACAAAATAAATCAGTTTCTTTGCAGCCAGTTAAACAAGCTGCATTGGAAGCCTAATAGAATTAAAGATTTCTGGATTTATAGGCAGGAAATAAAGAAGACTAATGGGCTCTTCTAGGAGGTGGACTCGGACAACTAGTTTGATGATATCTGGTGTCACGAGCATTCAGACAGTGAGGACTCTCCAAACCCTTCGGGTTCTGAGAGGTTCTGTGAGGTGGAAAGTGCAACTCCGAAGCATGGAGAAGAAGTAGCCCAAAAGGCTCCCATAGTTAAAGAAGATCCTGCATGAGGAGGGACAGTCAGTGTACAACAGTCACAGTGTGAAGACTCCTCAAATACACAATTGTCTGAGCCTACTATCTCCTCTAGATCAGACCTGAAGAGGCCGAGGTCTTCCAGATGCCAGAGAAAAGTTATTTTGGACCTAGATAGTTCCCCGGAGGAGAAGAGGCCACGAACAGAGGAATCAGGAAGAGGAGAAGAGTCACAACGTGAAGAGGTGATGGTATCTGTTGCAGGTCTTCAGGAAACTCAGGTATTTTTCCCCCTTCTTCTCTCTCTTCTATGTCTTTGGTCTCCTCTGCATCTACCCCTGCCATGTCATTCATGCCAACTGTTCCTATCACTAGTTACCCAAGGCAAGTCAACATTAATTCCCCTGGGTGTCCCCTTTCATCTCCTACTTTTTCTACCGCCCTTGAAGCATAAGTAATGGTAACATGTCCTGACCCTCTGAGTCATAAATTTATATCTTTGAGACCTAGCATGTCGGTAGGTCCTTCCCCACTCCTTTTTTCCACCATGTTTTCACCATCTCCGAGTAGCCAGTTTATCCCACCTTTTTCCCTGACAACTATTACTAGGCCTAGCAAATACGTCGATACATTGAGCACGATGTCTTTTCCACTAACAGTTCCCCGGGAGTCTCCTTTTGCTGGTGGATTGGGTATTTCATCCCATGAATATTTCTTACAAGTGGATGCAAGCAAGGATGCTCGAGCCAGTCGAATTTTGAAGAGGAGGGAAAAGGATGCAAGCAGACCTGTGGAGCCCCTTTTGCAGACCATCTTCAATGAGAGCCAAAATTCATTGATGTTCGTAAATATCACACCCAATGTTATCAAGTCGGTTGGATAAATGCAACCAAGTGACTATTATGTCAATGTCATAGGGCTTGACTTGCAGCAGGCTCGTCTGCAGGATAAAGTTGAGTTAATGGAAGAAACTCAAAGGGTGGTGACCACCAACTTCCTTAAGGTCATTCGCCACATGAGGAAAAAATATGAACAAATGAAGGAGCTGAAAGGAAAGGTAGAAATCTGGTCAAACAAGCATAACGCCCAGGAAGTCAAAATCAATCGACTATGGAGTGGAAAGAATGCCTTTGAAAAAAAATTCATTGTGTTTTAGGCCTTGGGTACAGAACTTGTTTTGGCCCTACGAAGAGAAATTGAGCAATTTTGAGTGACGGAAGTAGCCCTCCACGATGAATTGAGGTAGGCGAGTGATGGCTTAAAATAGCTTTGGCAGAGTACTAATGAGGAGGTAAATGAAATGAATGTCGCATTGGAGCAGGAAACAAAGAATCAAAGGCAGGCCAACTTAGCCTTAGGGGAAAAGGAGAGAGGAGTTTCTATTCTGAAGAATCAATTATCGGCCCTAAAGGGAAGCATTGCAGAGTTGAAGGAAGATCTGAGCGGCAAGGCTTTAGAATTGGACCTTTTGAGATCTAAGCCTCCTGCACCCCAAATGAACTCGCTGGAGATAGCCAAGGAGCTACATGCATCATACTAGGATAAGGTTAAAACACTATGCCTTACATTGTAGCCCACTCTCAAATTTATGGCATAGGTAACCAGTCTATGCAGGGTGGTTAGCGAAACGATCCAACGGGTGCAGGAAATGACTTTCGATAAAGTTTCGGAGGCTAGGCGATTATTGGGAAAATTGTATGCAGCTTTCGATGAAGCATTGAGCAGTGTGGGGATCAAGGACCGAACAATAGCGGCCATAGGCTTAAATATTCTTATCTTTATGCATGAGGTCATCCAGCATGTTAGAGAGTGCAGAGCTAAGCTAACCCAGATTACCAGTGATATGCGGGAAAAATTTTCCCACTTAACTCAGCGAGGGCTTCCATCACCCTTCGTGATAGATCAAATAGTGGAAGGCATTGAGCACATCATTGAAAATATTAAGGAGAAGAAGCAGGATTTATTATTTTTCCAATCCTTTGATCAATCTCCAATTGTCGCCAATATTGAAAGCATAGTGCATCAGCTGGTGCAACTCTTCTTCCAGCTTGAATCTGAGGCAAAGGTATCTGGTGGATTGCCTTTTAAGACAATAGTTGATCTAAACATGGTGCATGAAAATTTTTGCACTCTCTCTATGCCATCAAATGAAGTATGGATGTTCCTTCAGGCTACCCTCTCTCGGCTGTGAGCGATTGTGAAGGAGTTGGACCGATCTGCAAAACCAGAGATTCTGGGGTTCTTCATTCCATGGGCGAAAATTTCCCATGAGTCGCCAAACTATGAATATTTATTCATGCACCACTTTTTCCTCTATGGTTTCTCTCCATTTCACTGCTTCGCCTTTTTTCAATGTCGCTCGCAACTTCTTGACAGTTGCCACGTGGCGTCCTATCAGAGCTTTCTTTTGGGTCATATCGCTTTTCTTTTGCCGAGCACCGTTTGTTTTATGTGTGGCCTCTACTTGTTTCTTTTTGAGTTAGACCCACACTGTTGTTTCTTTTGCTGGGAGATTTTACACGTGGCTTCCTATCGGAGCTTTCTTTTGGGCCGTCTCACCTTCCTTTTTTTGGGCCCTGTTTGTTTGACACGTGGTGCTCATTCGTGCATCCGTTATCTCAAGTTTCACGCTTGTGCATTGGTCTTTATTTTGATGACGCATGTTCTCTTCTTCTATTGTTGTGTGGCCTCCGCTTGTTTCTTCCCGATTCGGGCCGACATTGCATTTTCCTTCGCTGGGAGGTTTTCCATGCGACGCTCATTCATGCATCTGTTATCTTGGGTTCAACACTTGTGCATCGGTCTCTGTTTTGATGTTGTGTGTTCTCTTCTTCTATTGCTGTGTGGCCCATGTCTCCTCAAGACGTGCCTGCTAGCGTGCTACTGGATGATCTCTTTGTTGGTGCTGACTCAAGAAAATATTGATCATCGATAGCTTCGTGAAAGTATCTTTCTTGTTGGGGTCCTCAGGCGGTGGACTGGCTTATTTAAGCAGTCTTTTCTTCATTTTATTGGTTGTTGTTAGATGGATAAATTTTTCCTAAGCATTGGGAATTAGCCTTTGTAGTGTTTTCTATTGAACTTGAACTCATAGACTGTGCCAGTCAATTTGACCTTTATGTTTTCATGCATTTAATAGGACATTAGACTGTGCTTGTATTTTCTGAAATATATGGACGTTTGTTTCAAGCTTTTGTAATCTTTATGCAGCATAATAAAATGCAGATCATGTTGCTAATCTTTTGTGTTGGCTTATGTTGTATGAGTTATATTATGCAAATGGTTTCATGTTCTCATAGTTGCAGTGTTGGGAATTATCTATTTGATAGACACTGGTTACTGTTCGAGCCTTTGTTTCAACATTGTTCTTAATTAATTCCTTTCTTATTTGGCGCATTGCCTTAGCTTAGGTTTATTTATTTTATGTTCATCTTCTTACCCTTTTCATCCCCCCATAAAAAAACGAAGAGTCGGCTTCGAAAAAACCCCAGAGGTCACTTAGCTACGTGCATAAGTCCCCCAATAGCTAATTTTCCCATAAGGTTGTTGCTTGCAAACATTTGCGTCAACATTACTATTTTGAGTGTATGTATTTCTACCTGACCGTCCTCATGTCGCAAAGAAATTTTATGCTTCCAAAACTAAAGCGGATCATATTTAGTGATAAATAGAAAGCCTAACACAACATCATCTTCTAAATCATTGTATTCAATGAAATCAATTACAAAAAATTTACCAATTATTTCCACATGTACATCTTGTGCATATCTGCCCATATGAATCCTTTCTCCATTAATGTCATAACTATGTGGCAAGTCTGGTCTAGGCTTCCAAAATTTTGGACGTATAGCATTTGTCTTGGCCAATGACCTTGAAGATCCTGTATCAACAAAGGCATCCATAGGAATCTTCTTGAAACCTGGAAAACAAAAGTTAATTATGATATAATTGCCATTATTAGCCAATAATAGAGATGCAGATTCATCTCTGGTTTGTTGGATTAGGCTATTGTCGCTATTGCTTTCTTCCTCTGTTGCTTCAGTTTCAGGCTCAGGGTTTGTGTTTTGTTGTTCTGACTATTGATCTACTTTGAACAAAATTTCTTTGATTTCTCCCACTGTGGTAGAAATATTTCTCAGTTCCTTTTGTTGGGTTTTAAATGCTCTTTTAAGATTAGCTAAGTCATTCATAATAAGACTAAGTTTTTGAAACACAACAATAATATCCGTGTCATCAGATCTGGTTTTATGCTTAGAAGAAGAGGGTTTATCTTTTTGCCATGGCAGAATCTTGTAGCCATGGTCAAAATATTTAGCCACTCCTTTCTTTGGTTTCTTCTACAATTTCAGTTGTTTCTGGAGCTCCTCTTTTTTCGACTCCAATTTCTTAAGAGTTGTCAAATGTTGTTTAACAACATTTTTCCTTTCTTCTTTGGTTCCTGTAATTTTGTATGGATCTTTATATTTATCAATCTGGATTTTTAGCTTGTCGTCTTCTAAAGTATGCTTCAGAAGAGAGACCACATGATCTTCATCTTCATAAGAGGTTTCAGATTCAGAGGAGGAAGTTCTCCTTTCATTGTGGCATGTTATTTCTTTGAGATCCTTGAATCTCATCATATAACTGCTATCAGGAACAACTTCAATTAATTCATAAAGATTGTCCATTTCAGGGGAAACATTTATGTTGTTTACTATTTCCCAATCCTGGTTTTTCGTATTCAAATATTGCATAAATTTTGGTGCCAGGATTCAGCTTCTTTGGATAATTTATTGCATAGTGAGGTCCTTTGTAAATAAAACATTTGATTCCTCTGAGGACCTTCCTATTTCTTTTCTTTAATAGATATGGTGGTGGTTGTTTAAAGAACCTTTTTCATTTATATGGAACCACCTTATACCTTCTTTTTCCATGCTTCCCAAATTTAATCCTTTTGAATGTATGTTCTCCTTCATATCTATTTTGGGAGCATTATCTGCATTTACATCTGTTTCCATAGCTTTTCCTCCTGAATTATTTGAGCTGCTAGAAATCTGCAAGCTGATTGACAGGTGGTAAATCACAAAACTCTTTTAGGTTACATGTGTATTGTATTCTTCCTTATTGGCTTGCAAAGCTCCTAATAAACACTGCTTTTCAATTTTGTAGCCAATAGATCCTTTTAATTCTACAAAAGTGCATTCTTCTATTGTCTTGTGTTCTTTCCTAATAATGTAGTCTTCTGCCCATGTTCCTAATCCACAAGGTAAAGAGTTCAAATAGTATTGTTTTGTGGTTAGGTCATGCAGATTATTGGTTGCTATCATGAAGGCTTCAAAGACTAGGTTGTATGAGTGAAACTTAGCCAAAATCTTTAACTTCAGAGTTTGCAATATTTTATTGGCTTCTGTTATCTGATTTGAAGTTTCACCATAGAAAAGATCAATTAATAAAGACCTAAACTCTTCAAAACTAGTATATAAAATATCATAATTTCCCCTGTCCTTTTGTTTGACATAATCACTATTTTCATCTATGGGAGTTCTTTTACCATGGTCTGGTAAGTTGTTCCACCAGTTTCTGAGTTTTCCAGATAATAATCTGACTGCATATAAAAAATTTGCAGGTTCATTCCACTAACCACTCCTGTCAAAAATATTTTTGAGTGTATCTTCCCAAGTGCAAATAGTGTCAAAGAGATCCACAATTTTTTCAATATTGAGAATGTATTCACTTACAGCAAATGGCCTAAGCTGCTCCGGCTTAGCATTTTTTGTCACTGCATCTTTCATCTCAATATTTATGTCAGCAATTTTCTTCATGGATTCCCAAGGTTGGACTTCTCGTTAGGGAAGAATAATTGTGCTCAATCTTTGTAACAAAAGTAATCCTTGGTAATAAAAACATGCCTAATGATGGAAGATAAAATAGTTCTCCTTTTGTTGTAGTGTGTTCTTTCTTTGAGATCCTTGAATCTCATCATATAACTACTATCATGAACAACTTCAATTAATTCATAAATATTGTCCATTTAAGGGGAAACATTTTTGTTGTTTACTATTTCCCAATCCTGGTTTTCATATTCAAATATTGCATAAATTTTCACCACATTGTTTGGCATCATCCCCTTTTCATTTGTAATAAAAGTAAGCCAATAAAATAGCTTCCCCAATGAGGCGTATTACAAACAATGAGGCATATTCAAAGGAGAAATTCCTCCTCTGAATCTCAGACCTCTTCTAAAGATGAAGATTATGTGGCACATAAAGCATGCATCTATAAGCCTGCATAGCTGGGAAGATTCCCAGCTATTGCATTCTTCTGCAGTAAGCCTCTACCTATTACAATAGAATAATTCTAAATTGTAATATGTCTCGAGGTTACAAGCTCAGCCCCTCCTACCTATTGCATTCTTCTGTAGTAAGCCTCTAACTATTACAATAGAAGAATTCTAAATTATAATATGTCTTCCTGGATAAAAATGTAATATTAAATTATAATATGACATCTAATGCAATAAGCCTCTACCTATTACATTTTTATTCATTCTACCTATTGCATTCTTCTGCAGTAAGCCTCTACCTATTACAATAGAATAATTCTAAATTGTAATATGCCTTGAGGTTACAAGCTCAGCCCCTCCTATGCCTTGAGGGGTCGAGATATTACAATTTAAAATTCTTATAAATTGTAATATTAGAATTCAACTAGCATTGGGGATTACTTTTATTACAGATGCATGTTTTAGAGGATTACTTTTATTAAGCCATGGATCTCGACACCTTGATGAACACATCTCAACATTGACAACGGCTTGTTCGATTTTTCATGTTCCACACGAAGACATTGTTGTTCGTCTCTTTATTGAGACCCTAGAGAATAACACTATAGACTAGTTCAATAATCTTGAACTAGGCATTATCACAAGTTGGAAAGTCATGAGCGAAAGATTCTTGGCAAGATTCAAGCCCACCAAGGATAGCCACCAATTATTTGCACAACTCTCAAACTCGAAGATGGAGCCTACAAAACTGATGAGGGAATTCATAGCAAGGTTTAATTGCTTTGTCATTCCTTAGCATTTTTTGTCTTTCACTAGAAAATAGAAAATAATTTGGTTGTTGAGGATGATATGGTGGTGGTGTAGGCAGTGCTTGTTGCCCTTGAGTGGGTGACTATCTTTTGAGAATTTTCACCTTGTTGGCTACCTTCTGTAGCAACGGATCAGCAGACGCTTGAACAAGTGGTCTGGTTGAATCGTTCTTCATCTTTCTCATTGTGATCATGTTGTCTTCAATCTTGATAGCTTCTTCTTGTGTAATTTATAGATGTACTCCTTGGCTTCCCTTAAAGAAAAAGGCTATTTTTTACGGTAGTGCATTGATGAAGTTGCTCATCAGATGGGTTGAGTGTATGGGAAACAGGTGTGACAAGGCAGTTAAACCTTGCTATGAATTCCCTCATCAGTTTTGTAGGCTCCATCTTCGAGTTTGAGAGTTGTGCAAATAATTGGTGGTTGTCCTTGGTGGGCTTAAATCTTGCCAAGAATCTTTCGCTCATGACTACCCAACTTGTTATAATGCCTAGTTCAAGATTATTAAACTAGTCTATAGTGTTATTCTCTAGGATCTCAACAAAGAGATGAACAATAATGTCTTCATATGGAACATGCAAAATGGACCAAGCCATTGTCAATGCTGATATGTGTTCATCAGGGTGTTGAGATCCATCACCGTGGAATCGAGGAAAATGCTTTCACGATCCCTTGGGCAACTCATGGTGTCTTGTTAAGGCCAATGGTCCAATGATGTCTCCCCAAGGCAGTGGGGTTCGACATCTTACTTTTCTTCCCTTTCGACCATTGTGATTATTGTTGTTGTTGTTGTTACCCACTACTTCAGCTCAGGCTGGACTGGAGATTCTTCTTTAGGTTCTTCTAGGAAATGCTTAAAAACCTCTTCAAAGATCGATTCTTCTTGAAAGAGAGGATTATTTCTCTTTCTAATGTATACTAGGTGAGCCAGGATGCTTTATTCCCACATGAGTGGTGGTAAAATTGGTCAACCAGCTACAAGATCCGCTCTTTCTTCTTCCTTGTCCAGAGTAGTAGCTATGTTCCTCCACTGAGTAGATGATGTATGATTGTCAAAGATAAAACTTCGCAGGCTACTAATGATGTCTAACTACTCACCTTGAATCAGCACAAAGTTTGGCTATATGGTAGCCGAAGTGAGTCCTGGTTGTTGAACTGGAGTAGGACACTGGATGGTCATTCTTGTGACATAAATCATGAAGCTTTCTTGAATTTTTCTTGCCTCATGCTCCACGATGGGTGCTAGAAAACTGTTGGCATCACAATTCGCACCTCTGGAGTGCGTATTGGCAACAAATAGCTATGCACAGTGCATATTGATTGCTCTTCAAATTAGGAGGGGAAGATCCCTCTTTTGTTGATATGAGTGAAAAAGTAAATGATCTAAATCTTATCTTTTTCACTCAGCTGAAAGAGGCACAAGGTTAAGGAAACCAAGAACGTTCCAACTAAGGTTTTTCTCTAGTTTTGTAGATCTTAACTACAAATAACTAAATGTTTTTAATCCATCCTATTCCTCAAGAGAAATAGAGCATGAGGACTTAGGATCAAGGAGTATTTGGATGATAATATTTAAGTCAAGATTCCCAAGGAGGAGACAACTCCTATCCAAGGTGTAGGCTGAAAGAAAGGTTATTGGCAACAACATCAAATGAAAATCTCCACTTCTAAATTCCCAAGGAGGAGATGACTCCTATCTAAGGTGTAGATATGAAACAAAGATTATTAATCACAACAAAGCACAATAAGCCTACTTCTAAATTCCCAAGGAGGAGATGACTCTTATCTGAGGTGTAGATATGAAACAAGCTTATTAATCACAAATATAACCTAGGATAGCAGATTGTACGAAGGACCTATCACACAAATAAATAATCAAACAACATTACATCGAAAAAAGATGAACCATTACAAGTAACATTGCACGACAAGGCAGCTCAGCAATTTTTTTTATTACTAATAAAATCTCAAAGGTGAACGAATACTGAACATAAGAATATTGTCGGCAACACAAAAACTCTATATCTCAATGAAAAGTTCGTGAACGGATACATAAATAACAATACTACAGGAAAGAGTTGGCTCATCATGTACACTATCAAGCAAAATTTAATTACAAATGAGCAAGTTCGCTCTTATATATAGAAATCCAAGGTGTAGGGAACCCTAAAATCACCTTGAGTTTACATTTAGTCTTGCAAGCATGCAAGAATTTATTCTCTAAGTCTAACCAAATGAAACTATACAGTTAACTGGAAAGCTACCATAAGTTAACTAAAACAAAACTAGACTAAATGGATATGTGCAACATGCATGTCCTTATTGAAATGAAAGCTAACTGATAACTAACATCACTCAACTGGATCCTAACTGAAATTCCATCCTCCTGCAAATATATCCATGAAGATGAGATAAGTGTGCATGAGATCAGAAATCAAAACTCAAGACTAATGTCGAGTTAATTGTTGCTTATGACTCTACCATCAAAAATAACTATAGGTTCTAAGTAGTTATCTTCTATGATCCCTCTCTGTCTATCACCTCATCTAGGAACTTGTCGATTGTCTCATCCTCTGGTACTTTGATGCTATCCACAATGATGAACTACCTGTTCAACTCCTCTCCATCTTTGATCACCCTTTGACTAACATCTGCAGTCGCCTTGTTGAAACTAGTTTTCATCAATCAGAAGTGATCCAACTTGGATGCCTCAAGATCTCCATCAAGGTTATCACGAACTAGTTTCTCGAACTCGGTCTGCACTGCAACCAACTCAACGTATGTACGATTCTCATGATGATAATGGTATGGGATATGAGTGATAAACTTGTTGATAAGTCTAAGAGCTCCAACAACATTTTCCTTCAGTGCAGCAATCTTTGTAGAGATTCTCTCACACGTTTCCACTTTGAAAAGATGTTGTTCTCTCCAAGATAAAACCTTCTTCTTATCCTGCTCTACTACAATGATGTCATATGCAACCGCCAACTAAGATATGAGTATCAAATCCTTCGGATTGCATTCTACTATAGATATCTCAAGCTATTGGATCCTCTAACGAAGATCATGTGCCTCATACCTCAACTGATATAACTCTGTGAGGAGGTACCTACCTACAATAATGAAGTCTTCAATCCAATTGTCTAAGATCTTCCCACAATTGACTAACCGACCAAGTCTCTACTGATATGCAGGTGTCTCTTGAAGCTATGGGAGCATAGGTGCTTGTCCTACGGTTCCATGAAGAAGATCTGAGATGTACTGTCAGAGCTTCTTGATCTTAGCCTTGAGGGTTGCCTTATCTTCTTCATCCTTCATGACACGCTCTTCAAGATTACTTGCGATGACCTTGAAAAGGATCACATCCACATGTTGGGTGCTCCTACCAAGATTTTCTTTGACGAAGGTGAAATCACCAACTTCAACTTTATCCAGGCTCTTACCCTCCAGTGGTGTAGCAACTTCAACGACAATCTCTACTTCAGGAGTCTTCTCAATATGCACCTGATTCTTGACTCTCTTATTCGACCTATCCTGATAAGGATCGCCAAACTTAGATAAATCAAGTTTATATGAAGGACTATGCCTTTGTCTTCCCAAAGACCTCTTGAGCCAACACGAATGATCAATGTTATCCTCTCAAGGAAAAACTGCTCTAAATGTGTCAACCACTAGTGGATTAATCGGAATGAAAGTCTCATGAACTGGTGATTCTAGCTCTGTGTCAATATCAATAGGAGATGACCATGGAGAAAATGGTGGATCAGGAGATGATGAACTAGCCTCAGCTTGTACCACTGATTCTACTAGGACCTCTATCACTTTCTCAACCAGCTTCCACTTAGAGATGCTTTTCCCCTTTGAGTTCCCACTAACTTTGACCCCTTTAGGTGGCTTCAAGATAACTTTAATTCGCGGCCTCAACCTAGAAGTAGAAGGTAGTGAAGAAAACCCTACTAGGGGATCTGGAACTAGAACTGTCATTCGGCTTTTCTTGTTGTCCAAGAAGTACATGCTTGTCTTAAAAACTGATCTGGAAAGGTCCTCAATTTAAGTATTCTCCTTGGCATACCAATCTGGTTGGCGAAGTGGTTGGTGAGCAACTTGGTCTTTGACGAATGAACTAAGTAGCACCTCTTTGTCATCATCCGACAAACCCTCAACATCTTTTGACAAGAAATCAACAAGTTGTGAAAGATTAAGTCTGCAGTAATGATGTTAGTGCAGTTCAAATTCATCTTCGCAGTTGACCCAAAACTCCTCAAGCACTGCCTTGTGTGAATTACTATGCTCCAACCATGCTGAGTAATGACCCAAAGGATCATAAGTACGCCTCTGAGTGAGATACTTGAGATGGAGTATTTTCTAACCCGTTCGTCATTAACTTGCAATCAGCAACAATCTTGCACTTGTATATACCTAATCCAAACAAAAAGGTGAATGTCGACTTGTTTTGATTGTGAAGAAAAGAGTGAACTTATTGAGCTTGTCTCAGAAACTCCATAAATAAGACCTTGTATGACGGGTACCTCGACAACATCAGAGGTTCTCCAATGCAACCATACACTCAAATATGTGAAAGTGGGAAACTAGATGAACCAATCTGCCCAAGTCTCCATTGCCAATTTCGCCTTTGGTGAAATCCTAATGTGCATCTCATTATCGAGGTATTTGACTGTCTTCATGAGGAAGTGATCATTCACCACCTTGAAATCATGTTTAGCCTTTGATAACTTCAATTGTGAATAATATTCGTGAACATGTTGAACGCTAAGAGTCCCATTGGTCTTCAAAGTTCTAAAATTGTCTTGAAACGTAATCAAGTAGACCAGAAAAAGACACCATCTGAAACTCATGGATTTTGAGGAATTATGTGATTTGTTGGTGAAGACACCTGCTGATCAATATTTCCCAGTCAAAGTTTTCTTTGTTGTCGATAATCTGAGAAATGACATAGAACATCCACGATTGAAAAATATGAGCTTTCTCTTGACTTGTAACCTGGTTGAGAAAACTTATTAAGATAGCAACCTCATCCTTGAATTCACCATGCCCAACCTTCTTCGACATGTTGGTATTTTGTACTTTCAACCATCTTTGAGAAAAATTTCTCTATGATCTTTCTTTGTCCTCTTCCCATATCTTGTCGCAATCTGCAATGGCTATGGTAAAATTGTTTGAACGAGGAGGAATAGCAAAGCACTTCTCAACGTCCCTCGGCTTGAGGCTACAAATGACTCTCTCATCGGCTGATCTGATTTGTCTTGTGGATGAGTCGTAGTGCTTAATGCAAGCAATCACAAACTCAAGATCAAATACCGTGATAAGAATAGAAGCTACTGCTAGCAACCCGGAACGCTCAAGATTTATGACTGTTGTGCTACTAGTGCCTTCCAATGTGCTCAAATTGACCGCTCTATACATGACCCAAGTTTGTATCATCAGTTTTCAAAATTCATGCACCAAGACCGATTTGGCCTTGTAATTTATGGGGTTGAATTACATTTTGAAAACTGGATTTTTGACTGTAAAGTCGGGTATGTTCGGACAACTTTCAAAAAAAGTCGAAAAAAGCTCTAGGATAGGCTAAAAATAGCAAGTTGAGGTAAAAAAAATAAAATTGAAATGTGGGTTTTGTAGAGAATTGAATTCTAAGAAAACCCAAATTGTCAGAAATTCGAAAAGATGAGTTTTCACAAGGCATGCAAAAAGTTTTCAGTCAAGAATTTGAGTGGTTGTAGGGGCTCTAGGGGCAATTTTTCCTGAAAAAAATCTGAAACATGGGTTTTGTAGGGAATGGAATTCTAAGCCAACCCGAATGATTTGATTTTGGAAAAATTGAGTTCTTGACCCACATGCAAAGGAATCTTTAAAAAAAATCACCATGCTTCAGAATGTGAAGCAGGAGGGCAATTTTCTCGAAGAAATCTAAGACATGGGTTTTGTTGTTGATGCTAAAATATGTGAACCCAAATGAACTATTTCTAAAACTTTTTCCTTTTAATTTAACATGTGAGAGAAAAACTAAGACGAGAATAGAAGGATTTTTAGAGATAGAAATAGAAGTTTATTGTTTTATCTCTAAAAAAGTCACCTATGCTTAAATTGGATTTGATGAAGTCTGCATGCACTCAAAAAATGAAGTCCAACAAATGCTTCCTCTGAACAATCTGGACTTGGCACTATGAAGAACACTAAAATATAACACTTGTAGCACCTTCAAATCTTTATTTTCTCAAGAAAGACGTGTTTGCTCTCACCTGTAATGAAAAATAATGGACACCTATGCCTTAATAAATAAAAATTCATCAAGAAAGGTGTCATAAATGCATGCATTTGCTTTAAAATGGCGCTAGCCTTCTAATTGGACCTCTAAAACCAATGTTTGATTTTGATTGGACCTCAAAACAGTTAATTGATTGAGAAATAAGCCCTAATTAGGGTGCCACCGCCAAACACCTTAGTTTACTTTACATGCAAAAATAAATCACCCAATCACAAGCAAAAATGAAGTCTAGTTAAAGTCAACTTGAAGAGTTTAACTGAAGACTTAATTTTAGTTCACAACCTCCACCTTAATAGGGTGCCACTTCTTTGAGTTCAAAAAGTCAAACTTTGACTTTAGGCATCACTTTCCAGACAACCAATTTTTTGAAAATTTGAATTTGCAAACGTCATCAAAGTCCATGTTCGATCACTTATTCTAATTGACTGACATGTCAAATAGATTGGCTGACAATTTCATTGAAGAGCATGATCAAAACTGACAAGAAACTCCTTGAGGCTGAAAACCCTAATTCTAGCATTTGAGGCTTCAAAATGCATGGTGTGCTTGGCCTTCAGGGGCGATTTTGGCCTTAGACTTTGAGAAATTTTCATGTATTCTCATCATTTTGAAGGTGATTTTGACCTTCATCTCGTGTTTCCCAGCGTTCGAAAAAACTTCAGAACTAGCTGATAGGCTCACTACAGAGCTGGTTGAATTCTGAACAAGAGCTCTTGGAGAGCACTTTTCTTAAAAACATCATCTAGCAGCTAAAAAACATAGGTGCCCCTGGCTTCCAAGGGCGCTTTTCTTCCTAGAGAGCCATTTTTACAACTGGCTAAAAATTCACTTAACCTCTGGCTGTAGGTTTCTAACAAGTTTTCTGACCTAGTTGAGGTATGTAATGGAAAGTTGGAAGCATCACAAACAGGATGAATATCTGAGATGACCAAAACAACTACATTTGAGGCTCCAAAACCTTGGGCGCCCCTGGCCTCTAGGGGCGCTTTTGCTTTTTCTTGAAATTTTTTACCATGATTAAAACCCTATGTTTAACTCTTGATTCTGGTAGTTCAGCAACTCAGATTCATCCGCTGACAGATGTGTTGCGAAGCCAAATCCAATCTGAGACAAACATCTTGGGTGTCATTTGGTCAAAAACCTCCATCTAGTACTTCAAAAAGATGGGCGCCCTTAGCCTCCAAGCACGCTTTTTGCTCCAGTGTTAGTCATTTTTTCATCTCCTTCATTTCGCATTCAATCTCGAGTTTCAGGTGTGATGAAAAAGGAGACTCTCCCTTTCAAACCTGATCACAAAACCTCACAAAACACAACATGCAAAGGCTGCAAATACATAATATAAACACAAATAGGAAGAGAAAATCTACGACTTTTATTATCTTCAAACATGCAAAAGATTACAAATATTTGAAGCTTATGGGCTCCTCTACAATCTCACATGCATAACTTACAATAAACTTGTCTTCAACAATCTGGTGCAATTCTAACAACATTTCGGTATGCAAAAATTCACTTCTCCAAGCCCTATTCTCCAAATGCAAAGGCATGAATGAATAGAGAATAAGGAAGGAGAAAACAAACCATGGTTTTCCCCAAAACCATCAACAAAACCTCCTTGAAGAAAGTATGCCCCTCCTTGGGATTTTTGAAAATATGACATAAGAGATGTGGCAACATGCATGCCACCCTTTCTTGGGTGCCTAGACTCTTGACCAACCAAGTTTGAGATGCTATGACAACTTACACCTCTTATAGATTCCTTACAGCCTGTCATAACGATTGTTGCATGCAGAGACATGCAAGCAACATGCAATATTCCTTTGGCAGCCCACTGTATGACAACAAATGACACATGTACAAGCAAATATGACTCTTTGACCTCCTTCAAAATTGGGACACCCAAAGGGCATATTCTTTCACAAATTACATTTATCGAATCACTGGGTCATTTTCCCACCAAAATTTACATTTTTTACTCAATGGAAATTTTCAATGTTGCACATGAAAATATTATTTTCTATCACCTAAGCCCTTATTAAAATGAACAAAATAAAATAACAATATTTTTGGTGATACAAAATTGCTAGTACCCCTAGATGCTCTTGCATCAAGGCGCTAGAAATATCTTCTAGACTAGCTAGTAGGCTCATCGCGAAGCTAATAGGATTCCGGAGAAGTCCTCTTGGAAGTGACAAATCTCAGAAAGTTGATCTAGACCCCTGAAATCAAGGGCACCCCTAGCTAGCAAGTGCGCTTTTGTCTCCAGAATTAGAAAAAAAATCAACATTTTCACCTCGACGAAAATCCCCTTTGAAACGAAGCATCATTTTGGACATATCTCGTCATAGATACTTCACTAGAGCATTTCAAGCTTAGATTTTGACACCTGGTACCTAGCCATCTACCATTGTTGACCTCAAAGATCCTAACTTTTCACTTGAAAAAGTGAAAACTACCCACTAGACTTAAACTGAGTTTTAACCAAATTCGACTTCACTGTTGTGATTGTGAAGCAAAATAAGCTAATCAAAACAATTTTCAGTCAATTTTGACAAGTTTCAATTTTTAGGGTTTTTTGACCTAAAAATAGGGGTCTAGAAACCCTAATTTTCAAAAAAAATAAAATTTTGCCAGTATCTTCCTGACATCAAACTGACTAAAATCCCATTACTTGATTTGCCCAAAAACTATGTTTTGACATCATTTTTACAAGGTTTAAACCATTTTAAGCAAAATGCCTTAATGAAGCAAAAATTTGGTTTGGGTACAACACACCTGAACATTCTCCCCCTATGGTCTTCAGACCATATTCTCTTTTGTACTATGGTTTTTCAATCATTCTAACTCTCTCCCTCTTTTACATCAATGGAAAAGGGCGATAAACTCAACCAACTCTCTTTCCTGCATACTTCACATTTTCCTCTTCTCTTTCACTCTTTTGCTCTCCCCCTTTGACAATATTTAAAGGGCAACACTTGCACTTTTCACATATCACCTGCATGGAACTTTTTCTTTACTGCTCTCTCCTTTTTTTACACCTTGTTTCATAGTCACTAAGTTACTTTTACCTTCATGAGTGAAAGTGTTGATAAATGTAAATCGTGACTTTAATATGTTTAGTAGGAGAATGGAATACTAAAATATGCATTAAGATGTTATTGCTTTGAAATGAATGAATACGTTTATGTTGATTAAATACGATGAAAATATATGTATTGCAACATAAATATTCTAATTCTTTATCGATGCAAATTTTTTAATGATGCAAATGATTGTATCATGAACATCTAACTACCTTGGTGTTGTACTAAGTTGGATGTGGATACAAGTTCATGCCTCCAGAAGGGAGGGGAAGTATCACTCGGGAGAAGGATTTGGTTTGGTAACCCTTAATGAGCCTAACTAAGCTTTCACACACTCACTTCTAATTTGGTCTACTTAAGTTAGGCTAATGAATCGGGTAAGTACCTTCGGACATAGTTTTGGGATGATTTATGGTTTTGGTTTTTTATCTTTGACTTCCTTTGGGTTGATAGGGAGATAGGGTTATTATTCATGATTCCCTTGTGATAGTTTTGTCCATTAGGGTTAAGATGTTAAAATTTCTTTTTGATAAAATTGTGATTATGCTTAAGAACATGTATATGAGTAAATACGTATATTGAATATACGTGTATATATGAATTATCAATGACACATACATAAGATATGATATGTGAGTAATTGAACATTGTATATAAGCATATATTTAATATAAGTATATACACATGTGTCGATATAATGAAAGGTTAAAATGCATGAATTTACATGTTTATACATATGTATATATATATAATAATGGATATATATATATATATATGTATATATGTATGTATATCTATATATAAACAAATACATTAATGATCATATATATATATGATATATATAATGGTGAAGATATTTAAATATCGATCAATGGTTTTTAACATGCAAATATATATGTATATATGCATATATAACAATATGTGGAATATGTAAATATGTATATATGTATTCAAATATTAAATAATACAATTGTTTAAATATATTTATATACACATATATATGTTATGATATATGTGTATATATCTATATATATATAATATATAAGGTATGAATGTCTTATAGCATTGAAATGATATTACATGCATAACATTTAAATCATAGCATAAAACCTTGTTTAAAACATTGTATATATATAATTTATAGCGTTGGAATAAAGGAATGGTGCAGGCCATATAAGAGAGCAAAGGCATGCATTTTGGACCAATGCATAGGTAATGAGTGTTCACTTTGACCATAGTATGCAAGCTACAAACCATAGGGATAAACTAATGCATGAAGTATTTAACATGTTGAGTAATATGTGCAATGCTAATATAAGCGCGTGGGTATTATGCAAGTTAATGCGTGGAAATGATTTGCAAGACAAAGTCAATACTTTGAAGCAATGCCATCTAAAATACATAAATAGCTTAGAACTAGTCTTGAGCTAAAAGGCAGATCAAAGGAATAGGAAATATGGTGATTTTGTGGCGCCAAACTAAGAAAAGCACGAACCAAGTAGAAGTCTAAACCTGCAATACAAATTACAAATTGTGAAGCAATGAGAAATATATGAATTGGTCAAATAAGGAGTTGGCCAAATGAGTCGACCTGTAGGAAACCATCACCTTGAATTTCTACTTATCATTCTTGTTGTCTAGTTGAATGGGGTGACTCATTTTCTTGGATGAGTATGTGTTTTTTGTATATTGATTCAGGTTGCCACCTTTTATTATTTTTGTTGAGTTGGACTTTTTGAGCTGAGAAGTGTCAATTTTGGTACCCTATTTCCAACCTTTAGTTGCTAATATTTTTGTATAAATAGAGGTGCCTTTTACTTCAAATGGGATGCATTCTTGCATTCTAAATTTTTTATTTTCTAAGTGTTACTCTAATGCAATATTGAATTGTGAGTTGTGAGGTTTTTAGTGTGAGATTAGTGAGGTTATAGAGAGATTTCTTTGTGGGAATTGGTCAAGGGAAGGAATTGCAAACTGCTTGGTGGAGATTGTGCTAGGACTGACATATCAATTGGAGCTATCTGGTTATAGGCACGTTATTTCTCTACTTTATTTTCTATTTTAAGTTGGAAAATTGCTTGGTTTAGCTTGTTTGTTTCTTGATGCATTTTTGTTTTTGTGAAACCTTTTGGTTGGGATGCATTTATACTTATATATGTATATGTTTTATATATTGGAATGATTATTAGAGATTAGACTTAGTTAAGTAGACTATAATATCATTACATTTAGGTGATATCTTGAATGGATAACCTATGAAGTTAGGTGAAGACTTATGGTTAATGTGAATAGTAACACCACGTGAATAATGGTATAATAAGCATATCATCATTGATAGGTTGTGAACCTAGTTCATAGTGTATATGTAAATCGTATTGTGAAGAGGACATAGTGAGTGTATCAACACCAAACCCTCGCAAGTTGATAATGTCCTTCATATATTATTCAATTATAGAAAACATTGTGAACATGTGAATATTTGACTCTTACTGAATGTAAAAGATTTATGATTTGTTTGTGATCTCTTGATCATTACATTATTTTTTTGGAAACCCTAAGTTAGGAATAACCTATTTTGTAGGGTTGTCTATGAGATTATTAATTGAAGCAAATAATTTAGGATTAGCCTATCTGATCTACTTGATGATTTGATTGTTAATTATATTTTCAATTGGAGTCAATTTATTGTTGAGACCATACTTTTGAGTGATTCCTTTATTTATGATATTATACTTTTATTGAAGTCATTTATTGTTGATGGTTATAGTTTGAATTGAGGCCATTTATTGGTAAGTTTATACTTTTGAAGGGAGTCATTTAATGTTGAGATAAACCCTTGATTGGAGACTTTTATAGTTGGGATTGTACCTTTGGTACTAGAGTCAATTAATGACATGACGTTATGCTATTTCATATGGTTAATTGGTAAGTAAGAGCTACTTTGAATTATTTACTTAGTAGATGTGTTAGTTAAACATAGAGGTAATAGGTTATTCTTGGGGTTAGGATAATCCAGTCAAGGAGGTAGTCTATGCATAGAATATGTGGGGTCATTACAAATCGAGCTAGGAAGGTGTGTGAATAGGATGAATTTCAATAAAATTAACTGAGTGTGGAATACTTTGGCCAAAGTAGTGTAAGTTTCCACTATTTACACTATCAATTCACTATGATCTAGTTAGGCATTCTAGTTTGGGATTGTCATACATGTAGGTTGTAGCCACTCTATGGTAAAGTTCTAGTTTGTAGGACACAACACAAAGCTCAAGAAAGGCTAGTATTATGGGGTTATATAACCAATCTCTTCGTCAAAGGGTAGGGCCATCCTACCTGATAGGTAGAAGTGCACGGACCACAGTAAGTCTATGGTTGGTGAAAAAGCGCTTAAGTGATGCTTCTCCTCATTAGTTGGTAGCCAAGATTTGCAGGGGGATTACTTGGACCATATGTATTTCTAGTGCCAGAAGCTTGGAAGAGCTATGTATTTACATTGTGCCCATTTATATGGAAGGATGTAAACATGAATGTTAAACTTGAGGTTATTTCAATATGTAATCAATATTATGGAAAGTTTTTTGAAATTACAATGAAATGCAATGGAAGTTTGGAATAGTGTTTATTTAAAATGTGCATGTAATTTACATTATGAAAAAGAAGAATTTATTGCTATGTTATGGCTTCATGATTTATTCACTCATGGGTTAAAACTTAGGAAAAATTTTGAGTAGAACTTTGGGCATGTTGCACCTTTTGACATCTGCATACACCACTTTGCACCACTTGCAACACCAGTAAGTAACTATACTCACTCTTCTGCACTCTCCCCCTTAGGGGTGCATAATATGCTCCATATCACTATACCATCCAATAGTACCACTACCTACTCCCCCTGAGAGGTAGCCTTTAGCATCATTCCAAGACCAAGAATGTATCTTGAAATGCTTCCCAAACAAATACACACACACTTATGTTTCTAGTTGAAAGAAGGGGCAATAACCCCTAACTTCTACAATAGATATTCAAAAGTATCTTTAGGAAGATCCTTTGTAAATATATCTACAACTTGATCTTTTGTAGGCACATACTCCAACTTCACCTCATTCTCTTAGAAAAATTTCTCTCTTAAGAAGTGATATCAGATTGAGATATGTTTTGTTCTTGAATGCATGACCAGATTCTTTGAAATATTGATTGTACTTGTGTTATCACATAAGATAGAAATAGGTTCATCATATGATATTTTGATATCCTTCAATGTTTGCTTCATCCATAAAACTTGTGTGCAACATGATGCTGTTGCAATATACTCTGCCTCTACAGTAGATAATGACACTAAATCCTAATTTTCACTCAACCATGAAACCAATATGCTTCCAAGAAAGAAATCACCACCACTTTTACTTCTTATGTCATCTATACAACCTACCAAATCTGTATTTGTATATGCACTCATGCAGAAATCAGTATCCCTAAGATACCATAAACCATAGTCAAGAGTGCCCTTCAAGTATCTAAACATCCTCTTCATAGATGTAACATGAGATTCTATGAGATCTTCGTGATATCTTGCCACAAGACAAACTGCATGCATGTTATATGGTCTAGTAACAGTTAGGTATAACAGTCCTCCAATCATTGATCTATACTTGCTCTAATTAGCCTTATAAGATTCATCATTTTTTCTCAACTTACAACTAGTAACCATAGGGGTGCACACTAGATTGGAATACTCCATTCCATATTTCTTCAACATTTCCTTGACATATTTTGAATGTGAAATGAAAATACCTTTTTTTCTTATCAAGACTGATTTTTAATCCAAGAAATAATTTTATCTCCCCACACATTGATATATCAAACTCTATTTGCATCTCATGTAAAAACTCATTTTGCATATCTTCATTTCCTCTGAGGATAATGACATCCACATATACTACCACAATTAGGATTTTTTCTCATTCAAATTTGAAATAAAGATTGTTATTTGCAATACCTTTTATGAATCCTTACCACAACAAGTACTTGTCTAACCTTCCATACCAAGCTCTAGGATCTTTTTTGAGTTCATACAATGCTTTCTTAAATCTACAGACCATATCACCATCATCTGATAACTGAAATCCTTCCAGTTGTTCAATGTATACCTCTTTTTCCAACTCACCATTCAAGAATGCAGATTTCACATCCATCTGATAAGATTTGAAATATTTATGTGTTGCAAAAAACAAAAAACATATAATGGCTTTCATCCTTGCCACTGGAGAAAATGTCTCCTCAAAATCTATTCCTTCTACTTGTGAGTAGCACTTACACACAAGTCTAGCCTCGTTTTTGATAACTTTTCCATCCTCATTTAGTTTGTTCCTAAAAACCCACTTAGTTCCAATCACATTCTTATTTGCTTGATCCAATTCTCATCTTTGCATGTATTAGTCGCTATTTTAGGTTCCACCTTTGAAAGTAAACAAAAATTTGCTAGTTCCTCTGTCATAGCTACTTTTCTCCTTGTCAACACACCTTTTCTCTTATCCCCAGTGATCTGATATTTAGAATGATTCTTCTGCACATACTTAGGAATCTTAGTGATCTTTTTTAGAGCTTCTTCCTCTTCAACTGTCATCTCTTTTTCCTTCTCTTCATCCTTTTCTTCTTCACTGCAAGGGGATTCACATCCTTCTATTAGTACTAAACTTTGTGGTGGTTCTTCATCCATATTAACACTTTCACTTTCAACAATCTTCTTCAACCTTTTAGTAAATCATCAATAAGCTTTTTTTCTTGTAGAGCATCCAAGGAAGATTCCTTCATCAAATCTTGCATCAAACTTTCCTAAGTTTTCTTCATCTCTTATGATATATTATTTACTTCCAAAAACTCTAAAATACTTTAAAATAGGAGGTTTACCATACCATAAATCATAGGGATTCTTTGAACTATTCACTCTTGCTTAACCTCTATTAATAATGTAGATTGTAGTATGAATTGATTCTCTCCAATAGACATCTAGTAGATTAGCTTCTTTCATCATTATCCTAGCTACTTCCTGAATTGTTTTATTCTTCCTTTCCACAACTCCATTTTGTTGAGGAGTTATAGGAGCTAAAAAATGCCTCTTTATTCCTTGATCTTCACAAAAACTGTTAAACTCATTTGAAGTAAACTCACCACATCTATTAGATCCCAAGCATTTGATTTTCACATTCATTTCCTTTTCTACCATAGACTCGTATGCTTTTAACTTATCTAGAGATTCTTTTTTTTTTTTAAGAAATGTTACCCAATTCATTCTAGAATAATCATCAATCAATAGCATGAAATACCTATCACCATATGAGCTTCTTATTCTAGTAGGTCCACACAGGTCTATATGCAACAACTCTAAAGGACCTGTGATAGAATATTGTTTTTTCTTGAACCTCTTCTTTGTTTTCTTTCCAACTTGAAATTCCTTGTAGATTGCATTGGTAGGCTTTATAATATTTGGTAGATCTCTCACAACATTAGTAGAACTTATCTTCACTAGGCTATCAAAACTAATGTGACCCATTCTTTTATGCCATAGACAAATTTCATTGATTTGAGACATAAAGCATTTAGCACCACTACCTTTGAGTTGATAAACATTACCTTTTGTCCTTGTCCCTGCAACAACCAAAGTACTTGATCTTCCTTTTCTAATTTCACAACCACCATCATGAAGCACAAGATTATATCCTCTACTACACTTTTTTCCTACACTTAGGAGATTATGTCGAAGACCCTTGACATAAAGAACATCAAATATGTTTTATGCTTACCATCAAAACTAATTGAACCTTTCCACAAATATTAGTAGATGTATCATCACCAAAATTAACAAGACCACCATCATATTTTTCAAGCTTAAAAAATTTACTCTTATCACCTACCATGTGATTTGGGCATCCACTATCAATGATCCAGTAATTCCTCTCTTCTCTTGCATGAAAAGTAGTCAAAATAGTTCCTTCAATGTTATGACCTGTTACAAGAGCACTTTCCTTCACACATCTTGTAGGATTAACAGAATTAGTTCCAACTTTTAGAGCCATGAACAAGCATTCATCATTGTATTCATCAAGATAGCCAGATTCTTCATCATTAAACACGCCATTGTCTCTTTCAACATAATAACTCCTCTTAACAAATTTTCCTTTATGATCCTTAAGTTTGTCATTTGAAACTTTGATTGGAAATTTAGAAGCATAATGGCCTATATTTCCACAATTAAAACATTTGAAAGGTAGCTTACATTTATTTGCTAGTGCCCTTTTTTGATCTCCTTACAAAATTTGCTTCCACCTCATCAAGATCATCTAGATTTGACTCAACATCCTTTTCTATTTTGTAGACTTTAAAGGTAGTTTCTTTACCTATAGTATCTTGACCAAACTCTCTCATTTCAAAAGAAGTTAAAGCACCATACATCTGATCTCTAGAATAATTATCCAAATTTCGAGCTTACTCAATAGCAAAAACTTTAGAGTTATAAGATTTAGGAAGATTTCTTAATACCTTTTTTCACAACTTTTCTTTCCTCCAACTTTCCACCAAGACCATTGATGGCATTGAAAACTTCATCAACTCTGAGCATGTAGGCATTAATATCTTCATCTTCTAACATCCGTAGGGTTTTAAATTTGGATTTGTAGTTTTGCATCTTTGTTTGTTTGACCTTGTCATCTCCTTCATAAATACTCTCCAGTTTTGTCCATAATTCTTAGTGGATTTCAAACTTATCACTTTTCCAAGTTCAAAATCAGAAAGACCACTCAAGATCACATTTCTTGCTTTACCATTGTTTTCATAATCCTTGATCTCATCATCACTTTTTGAACCAACAACAGGCATAATATATCCTTTTTCAATTGAATTCTAGATACCAAAACCAAGAGAAACTAGAAAGGACTCCTTCCTGGCTTTCCAATAAGCATAATTCATTCCATCGAACATAGGAGCCTCAATACCCTTCTTGTGTGTCATTTGGATCTACCTCAAGTGGTTAAGCTTCTTCTGGGAACCACAACTCTAATACCAATTATTATATGCATAGGACAATTGAGAGGAGGGGGTGAATCATTTGTTTACTTAAAACATTCAGACCCTCAATATCTTTTCAAACCCTTATCAATCATTAAACCCTAATTATGCATTAGTAGAATGTAAACATATAAAACAATAACACAAACACATCCAAACACATAATAACACCAGATTTACATAGAAAACCCAAGAAGGAAAAAATCATAGTGAGGATTATCTCACATATATATGAATTGCAACACCGAATACAATTAGGCTCACTACCAAGGGCTCACTACCCAAAAAAGAAGAAAGGCTCACTGACAGGTGGCTCACTACCAAGAGGAAAGAATATATAAGAGGACTATTACAAAGAGATTCACTATCTCAAGGAAATAGGAGAATTCCACCACTAACACTTTATGTCATTTGCAACCTTCAGCTCACTTCTTCCATTAACTTCAAGCACACTACAAATGTAGACCATTACACTAACTACATTGGAGTCATAAACATTAAGCTCACACTCAAATCACCATAATTAATCAACATCACATCTTTTGCACACCTTCTACAGATCCACACACATCTTCAACAATTTACGTTGCTTATATACCATCCTAGACCTAGACAATCTCAATTAGGTTGGTTGGTCAGCCTTAATGAAATGTATGCACCTAAAATGTGCAACACCAAAATAGGTCAACATCAAACACCTCCACAGTGGAAAGAAGTGAAGGACGACCACATCAAGGTTTAACTAGGACCCAAATATACATCACTATGCTAGTTAACATATTCACAATCCATGAGGTACCTCCACAAATAGTGCTAGCACACCAAGTCGGCCAAACCTGAACTAACACTACAAGAAACCACATACATGCTTCTCTAGGTCACACTGACCACACAACAACACTTTACAATAACCAAAAAACACTTCAAATATTCCAGTATCAACAAAATATTGTGTAACTCAGCCACAACCACCTAAAATTGAGAACACCATTATTATGTGCAACCAGACACGCTGCCACAAAACACAACTCACTAACCAACCTTACGGAACACCTCGACACTTGAAACCTCAAGGGAAGGAAGTTACAGAAAATATAAGCTCGGTACCAAATCTGCAAGACAAGAAACCTTACTGCAAAGAAATGCAGAGCAATCTCATTTCTCCCAAACAACCTTCTATACACACAGACAAACTGTCAAACTCATCTTTTGTTGCAGAATGATCCAGAACCTGAAACTTTGGATACAGAACCTCTAAACACCTATGATCATCATATCCAAACCACATAAGCATATATTCATCTATGAAGAAATGTGGATCACAACACTGAACATACCTCTATCACTATGCATAGTCTTTTATTCAAATTTTCTCAAAAGCACCTAGAAACCAAGTGAACCAACTACAACTACAATACTTACTCATTCTATACATCAATGGAAACACTGATGAAAGTATCACAATGTAGTGCAACACACACCAACAATATTCTCTATCCAACTTAGGCTTCCAACAAACTTTGCAACTATACTATAGGTTGACAACAATGACAACACCAACATTGTGTTGACATTAATGAAAACACCACAACTCTAGTTTCTAACATATACATATATAGATATTTATACATGAATTAATAAAGAATATCTTGGGATAATTGTTTGAAAGATCATGAGAATAGTCAATTTCTTCTTAGTTGAGTATCTAAGTTTAGATAGACTAATAAGTTGATTTATTGAAAAACATTTAATATTTGAACATAGTTTACTTTGAATTAAATGAGATGATATTTAATATCATGATTATCTAGGTTTGTTATGGTGTTCTTGATGAACGAAACCATAATATTTAACCTTGAAAAGTTTTAAATATTATTAAAATAAGTAATCTTCTATTTAAGTTTAATATTATATTATTGCACTTATTTGACATATTATCAATACTTTTAGGATGAGACCAAGCGTGTTGAGTTGATGACATCGAGTCATAATTATTAACCAAATGTTCATAAAAATAGGAGAGTAGTCACTCTCTTGTTTCATTTTAAGGACTTGAACAAGTGGCAGTTACCAAGACCCAAGATGTTATGATAACATAATATGGATGTTCAAAGTTAGAAAAAACTTAACCAACCTAGTCATTCACCGACTTACTGAGTCATCATAGTATGAATGAGAAAATTTTAAAAAGTCAAAGTAGTTGGTCAAATAGTTAGTTTAATTAAACCTTAGGCCATGAAGGTTTCCAATTCAAGTTAGAGGAGGGTGAACATACGATTCCGCTTTTTAAGGAAGTGGTTGAAATGTTTTCAAACTTTGGCCAAAGTAGTGCAAAAGTCTCTGCTTGCACTAGTTGGTTCACTATGATCCATATTGCATAACTAGTTAGTAGGGTCATACTTAGTTAGATAAGTTTGTATTTGTATGACCAAAATTGTTATATAGGACACACCATTAGAGACTCAGACAACATACTAAGGGTTCCTTAGTCTATACACTTCGTGAAGGGTAGGGCCACTTCCAGTTGAAAGGTGTGTGAGGGACTGTCAGTCTGTGGTTGGAGGTAAAGCACTTGAGCGATGCTCTCCCTCTTACAGATGACAACACCAAGACTTGTGAAACAAAATATTTATCCAGATATGGAAGACTTGACCTTTATAAATTACAAATTTGTACTTGATAGTTTATCATGTGTGAATTGTAATTGTAAAGATCTATTTCATTTTCAAGTTGAAATGTAATATTATTTTAGTTTCAAAAGATGTTATATCCTTACAATTATAAAATGTGCAATAAATGATGCTAGAAAAATTAAAAAATTTACATCCCTATTTTTTAGGAAATGCTTTTATTTTAATTCTTTAGTAAAAACCAAAGTAAATATTGTGTTGTATGAGTAGATTGTTACATATGGTATTAGAGCTACTAGGTTCAACACATGGACCTATGGGCTCATTGCAAAAGTTTTTCCTCAAACATTATCAATAGCTAATGTTTGAAATGTTTTTGTGCTAGAATGGCGAGAAAGAGAAGAAATAGGAAAATTGCAAGGAAGTCAGTTCCCCAAAACCTTCCTAGTTTAGTGGCTAAGAAGGAGTCATCCCTAGAGGTCAAATTCCTTGAGAAAATTAACTACATGGGAGGTGCTTGACTGGCTAAATCTAAAACATTATATGGCACACTCAAGCGTATCAAGCTAGAGAAGAAGCACTGGGAGAAAGAAGCTATAAAGGCCATTGTACCTATCCCTATTGTCAAATAAGTTAAGTTGACAGTTCATGGGGAGATTCCTTTTGGTTGTGGTAGGAATGCACATGTGATAAGTAAGGAAATTATGGATAAGTGTTTGAATGTACATCCACCCTCCAAGTTTGTATTAGTTGACTTTGAGGGTGAGGAAGAACCTAAGGAGATCCCTTTATCAGATAGTGAATTGTATTCACAAAGAGTCAAAGTTTTTGTACTAAATAAGGATGTTTTATAAATCCATTGATTAATATAATAATGTTTTGGAATTTTGAAAAAACCTCTCTCCATTGGATTAAGTTAAATGAATGAATATTGTTTATATTTATAATGCAAATGCTAAATTAGAGGAACTAATTGAATGTATAAATTGAAAACTTCAGGTGAAGTACAAAATCAAGCATGGTTTGAAACAAAACAAACCTTAGAGGTAGATTGGAAGTAGGCCAACCTTTTGACAACCCTGATGAAAAACTTGACCAAATCTTAGCAATGCTAAATGAAACAAGAGCTAGAATTGACACCTTAGAGAAGGAGGTCACATGCCAAAGTAGGCCTGAAAAGGAATCATCTCATGAAGGTGAAGATGAAAATAGACATGAGCACACCACCTAGAGTGGGCACGGTGAAAACATATCTGAATCAAGACCTAATAATGAGAAAATAAACCAATTAGCCTTTGAATTATCTAGAGATATGAAAAAGGTGATGACACCAAAGTTTGATGAAACGGTGAGTGGAGATGCAGTAGAGGCCTAACTCATTGAAATGGATAAATACTTTGAAATAAGGAATTATTCCTTTTATAAGGCAGTTTGGGGAGCATACTGGTTGTCATGGGAAGCATCCACTTCGTGGATAAACAAAAAGATGGAATTACGGTTAATTTCTTTGATCCTAACATAGGATTAGTTCATAATCATCTTTAGGCATAGAATATTGGGAGAAGTTTACTCATCTCCTAAAATATGTACCAAAATATCAAAAGGATGAGAGGTTCAGAATAAGGAAGTTTATCATGGGGTTGAATGCCCAAATTGGAGGAGAAGTAGATGTCCATGGTCCCATAACAATGGACCAAGTGTATGAAAAGGCCATAAAACAAAAATTGGGTGTAAAAATAGAAAAACCATATCATCGACTTGAAATTGTTTAGACCAAATATTATGGTCATGCCAAGCTTTATGTCACCATCTTTTTGTCCACAAGTGGTGTACTGCTAGTTGTCTTTCTTCATCCAATTTTTCTAGTTTCTCGAGACGATGCTTGATATATTCCTCATCAGTGATCTATAAGGTCAATATGGTCTGAAGATTGTGTACCATAAAATTGATTGGTAGGCTTGCTTCTATGCTATACAAGAGATCAAAGGGAGTATCTTGGGTAGCATGTTTGTATGTAGTGTGGTATGCCTAGAGTACCATAAGAATTTTAATATCCCAATATTTTCTTTTTGTACTACACATTTTGGTTAAAGTAGTGCCTAAAATATTATTGAGAGCTTCGCTCACTCCATTGGCTTGCAGATGATATGGTGTGCTCTAATTATGCTTAATCATAAAATTGGCCAGTAGATATTTTATTGTTTTGTTTACAAAGTGCTTGCCTTGATCACTGGTGATGCTGAGGGGACACCCAAATCTAGTAATAATGGTGTGGTACATGAACCTTTTTGCAGTGTATGTGGTACAATATTTAGTTGGTTATGCTTCCACCCACTTAGTCAAATAGTCTATACTAGTGATGATAAATATGGCTTTGGATAGTTTTGTTGGGAGATCTATAGGATCAATGAAATCAATGTCCCATTTTTAAAATGGGGCTTGTGTTAAGACTGGGTGGAGGGTCATCTTGTCTCTACCTATAGGGTGTCTTGTTCTCTAGAAAATGTCACAAGATCTAGTGTAATTTTTGGCATCCTTGTATATCATAGGCCACCATAATCTTGCTAATAGTATTTTCCCGATGGTAGTATCTCTGCAATGATGACCTCTATAAATGCCCTCATGTGCTTCCCTTACTATTTGTTCTCATTCATGTTTATAGACAACTCGACGAAGAATGTCATATCTTCCCTTTTTGTATAGAGCCCATTCAATGAGTGTGAATGGTAAAGATTTCTGCAACAACAATTTTTTGTCATGTGTTGTCATGTTCGTGGGGTACTGTCCTATAGAGAGTAATTGTGCTACATTGTGAAACTCTTCTAGAACCATGGTTATCTGGAATATGTGGGTGCCTGGTAAGTCTTCCTCATTGGCTTCATTTGGTTTTGCCTGTGATAATTTGAGATAAATAATTTAAACCTTGATTATTCTTTCTTGGCTTAACTGTTATAGTGAAATTGAATTCCTGAAATAGTAGTAGCCATTGATATATTCTACCCTATATTACTAGTTTATTTAGGAGAAATTCCAAAGGTTATTGATCCATATAAAATGTGAAGGGTGTAGATAAAAGATAAAGATAAAATTTATATAAGGCATAGACCATAGCTAATGCTTATTGTTCAATGGTGGTGTAGTTTTTCTCTACTTGAGAGAGCTTACAACTGGAAAATGAAATAGGGTGATCCTTTTCCCCTCTTGGTTGAGCTAGGACTGCTCCTATTGCTATTTTGGAGGTGTCTACATGAACATGGAAAGGGATTGAACAATCTGGGAATATAAGAATAGGGGTTGTTGCAATCTTCTATTTCAATGTATCAAATGATTGTTGACATTGTTCAATCCATGTGATTATTTTGTCAATCTTCTTTTTGAGAAGCTCTTCTAAGGGGGTAGCTAGATTGGCATATCCTTTGATGAATTTTTGGTGGTATCTAGTGTAGCCTAAGAATTTTTTAACCTCTAGTGTTATTTTGGGTGGAGGTAGTGTTAGAATTAGATCGAATTTCATCAAATCAATCTTTATAACCCTTCTTTACATATGAGATGGCCTAGTAATGTTCCAAAGGGTACTATAAAAATGTATTTCTTAAGATTCAAGAAAATTTGCATACTCCTGCATTTCTCCAATATAGTTCGAAGGGCATGTAGGTGACTTTTGACTAACCCATATATGATCCAATCATTTAGGTAAACTTCTAAGAAATCATGTATAAATTATTTGAATGTATTTACCATGATCTTACTGAAGACAACTGGTGTATTTTCAGGCCAAAGGACATGACAGTATATATGAATGATCCCCATTATGTAGCAAATGTTGTTTTGGGTTGATCCTCCTCTCGAACTCAGACTTGATGGTATTCAAAAATCCCATCAGTAAATTAATATATTTCTTTGCCAGCTAGGATTCTAGTATTTCTTTGGCAAATGGGGTTGGAAAGGGGTCATGAATGCATGCTTTATTAAGTTCTCGAAAATATACACATCTAAATTTTTCCAATCTTTTTATTTTGGATGAATTGGGATGATATATTCAGAATCATCTATCGGTTTAATAATACTTGTTGTTACCATTTTATCTATTTGTATATTTACTTTTTTCTTCATGTTGGGATTAAGGTGATAAGGTCTTTCCGGTGAGGTTTGGCACCTTCATTTAACTGGATATTCATTACCCCTGCTTTTATTTTCATGCCTTTCATTTTTGTAAATGTGCATGGGAAGATTTTGTTGGAAGTATGTGTTGTCATTGATGTCAACAAATCTTTGTTGTTGCATTGATGTCAACCTACAGAGATGCTTTGATTGGTTGTATTATGTTGTCATTAGTAGTATCACTGATGTCAACCTCTAGTATTGCTTTGATGAGCATATGTTTGTGGATGTTCAACCTCTTGTGTGGTTAAGAAGGTGTTACAAATGTTGAGATGATGTTTTTGGTTCTTGGTTTCCAAGTTCTTTTGAGAAAATTTGAATAAAAGAGGAAAACGTGTGGTAAAGAGTGTTTAGTGTGGCAGAGTAGTGTTCAGTGTTTTGCACTGTATTTATTCATGGTTAAAGATCTACTTGTGTGGTTTGGATATTTTGATTAGAGGTGTTCAAAGGTTTTATCCAGAGTTTTAGGTTCTAAATCGTTCGACAAAAGAAGTTGTGTTCACCAGTGTGAATTGTGATGCAATGTTGTCTGAGAGAAATAGTTTTGCTCTGCATTTCCCTATGTTATGGTTTTTGGTTTTGTAGATCGAGAAGTGTACTTATATTTCTCATATCTATCTTTAGTTTGAGTTGTTTGAGTTTTGATGCTTCACAAGGTTGGATTCATCAGTTACAGTATGTGGAAGCATAATTGGTTGTATAGAATGAGTATGTTCTTTGAAAGTGTATGATGTTGTGAAGTATTTGTTGGATTTTGGGGTATTGATGGAATATTCCAGATTGTGTTTAAGTGTGTTTTGTGGTCCATGATTTGTCTTTCTATTTGAAGAAGTGTGTACTTAATTATTTAATGGTGTTAACCTAGGTTCAGTCGACCTTGGATGTTTACACTAGTTGTAGATATGCTTCGTTGTTTGTGGAAGCATTGTGTGGTGTGTATATGTGGATTTAGGTCTAAGGTAAGGTGTGATGTGGTATTCCTTCATTCCTCTCTGTTGTAGGAATGTTTTGGGTGTTGACCTAATTTAAATTTGCACATTTGAGGTGCATAGCCAACCTTGTAGATTGTTTTCAAGGTTGAGGATGATATATATATATATATATATATATATATATGTGTGTTGAGTTGATGAAGGATTGTGATGTGAAGTGTGTATGATGCAAATTATGATGTGAAATTTGAAAGTGTGAAGTGTAGTGTGATCTTTAATGACTAAGACTATTGGAAGCAATGAGTAGAAGGTGTCTACATTCTACAAAGAGAGTGTGAATGTTCTGGTGAGGCAGTGGTGGAAATTTTATGTTGCTCTAAGATGGATTTCTTATTGTAACAATCTTTTATCTTCTTCTTTCTAATCTGACATTGATCCCTTCTTTCTTTTTGGTAGTGAACCCTCCGATAATGAGGCTATTGTATTTGGTGTTGCAATTACTTTATATTGTGAGCTAATCCTCACTGTGGTTTTTCCCTTCTTGGGTTTTCCATGTAAATCTGGTGTTCTCATGTGTTTGCATTATTGTTTCTCATGTTTATGTTTTGATAATGCATGATAAGGGTTTAATGGTTGTTAAGGGTTTAAGGATTAATGTAGATCTAAATGTTAATGAGAGTTTGATCTTTTAATGTAGAACTAATTCAACCCCCTCTCATTTGTCTTATGCATTGAACAATTGGTATCAGAGCAAGGTTCCTTGGAAGAAATCTTATCCGCTTGAGGTAGATTTGCGATGGCGCACAAGGAAGCTCCTCTATTTGATAGATCTAATTATGCATTCTAGAAAACTAGGACGGAAGGTTTCCTTATTTCTCTAGGGTTTGGAGTTTGAAAGTCTGCTGAAACTATATATACAATACCTACAAATGGTTTGAGTACTAATGATGAGATCAAGTCATATGAGAACAATGAAAAATCAAGGTATGCTCTCTTTTGTGGTCTTTCTAATCCATAACTTGTGAAAGTTACGAGTCTTAAAACTAGTGGTGAGATCTGGAAAAAGTTGGAAAGTATCTATGAAGGGGATGATAAGGTCAAGCAAGCAAAGATGCAGAATCTGAAGACTAAATTTGAGACCCTAAGGATGTCAAAAGATGAAGATATTATAGGCTACATGCATAGAGTAGACAAAGTTGTGAATTCCATTAGAGGCCTTGGAGGAAAACTTGAAAAAGATGAGGTGGTAAAGAAGGTATTAAGAACTCCTCCTAAATCTTATAGTCATAAGGTTTATGCTATTGAAGAAGCTCATAATTTAGAACATTATTCTAGAGATTGGTTGTTTGGTGCTTTAACTACTTTTGAATTGAAAGAGTTTGGTCCAAGTGATTCAAGAAAAGAGACTACTTTTAAAGTTGTCAAAGCAAAGAAGAATGAGGAATATGATTCAAATGAGTTTGATTAGCTAGAAGAAAATTTTGTGAGGAGATTGAAAAAGGGCACTATAAAATACAAAGGTAAGTTACCTTTCAAATGTTTCAATTGTGGAAAGATAGGTCATTATGCTTCAAGATATCCAATCAAAGCTTCAAATATTTAAGGAGAATACAAGTAAATCAGTTAAGAGAAGTTATTATGTTAAAGAAGATGCTAGTATATTTGATGATGAATTTGATTACCTAGATAATGAAAATGATGAATTCTTGTTCATCGCTCTAAATGTTGGAACTAATTTTACTAACTCTGAGAGATGTATGAAAAAAATTTCCCTAGAAGAAGGTCATAATGGAACTATGGTGATTGATTTTCATGCTAGAGAGGACAAAAACTATTGGATTGTTGATAGCGAATGCTCAAATCACATGACAGGTGATTAGAGTAAGTTTGTTAAACTTGAGAAGTTTGAAGGAGGTCTTGTTAAGTTTGGTGATGATATATCTGCTAAGATATGTGGAAAAGGTTCAACCAGTTTTGATGGAAAGCATGATACAAATGATGTTCTTTATGTTAAGGGTCTCTGGCATAATCTTCTAAGTGTAGGAAAAATGTGTAGCAAAGGATATAATATTGTGTTTCAAGATGGTGGTTGTGAGATCGGGAAAGGCTCTAAAACTCTGGTTGTTGAAAGAAGAAGGATAGATGGAAATGTCTATTAGCTTAAGGGTGCTAATGGTATGTGATATATGACTCAAATCAATGAAATTTGGTTATGGCATAGAAGAATGTGTCACATCAGTTTTGATAGATTAATTCGAATCAAATCTGCTAAAGCTATGAGACATCCGCCAAAGATTGCAAAGCCTATAAATGCAGTTTGTAAGAAATGTCTAGTTGGGAAGAAAACAAGAAAAATGTTCAATGTCAAAGAATATTCTATTGTAGGACCTTTGGAGTTGGTGAATACAAACCTTTGTGGACCTGCAAGAACTAGAAGTTTTCTAGGTGATAGGTATTTCATGTTGTTGATTGATGATTACTCTAGAATGACTTGGGTAACTTTTCTTGAAGAAAAAACAAAAGCTCTAGACAAGTTTAATGCATTCAAAGCTATGGTTGAGAATGAAATGGATATAAAAATAAAATGTTTAAGATCTAACAGAGGTGGATATTTCACCTCCAATGGTTTAACAATTTTTGTGAAGATAATGAAATAAAGAGACATTTTTCAACTTCCTAGGACTCCTCAACAAAATAGAGTAGTGGAAAGAAAGGATAGGACTATTTAGGAAGCAACAAGGACAATGATGAAGGAAGAAAATCTACTAGATGTCTACTAGAGAGAAGAAATTTATACTGTATTCTATATACTTAACAGAGCACAAGTAAGGACAAATTGTTCAAAGACTCCCTATGAGTTGTGGTATGGAAGAATTCCTACTATCAAGTATTTTAGAGTGTTTGGAAGAAAATTCTATACCAAAAGAGATAAAGAAAACTTAGGAAATTTTGATGCTAGATATGATGAAGGAATATTCCTTGGATACTCTACAAAGAGCAAGGCTTACCGGTGCTACAACAAGAAGCTAAAAAAGGATTGTTGAAAGTGCAAGTGTCAAAGTAGATGAAAACTTACATAAAAGCTCAGTGCTAATAGATGGATATGAATTAGATGAGTCCTCTTTTGAAGAAGAAGAAAAAGATAATGGTAAGGAATAAAAAGTGTGAGTTGAAGAGGAAAAAGCTTCAGAAAGGATCCCTAAGACCCTTGAGTATGTGCATAAGAATCATTCTGAATATTAGATCATTGGTGAAAAAAGTATAGGTGTATTGATAAGAAGAAAGGCTACTATGATAGAAAAAAAGTACAAACCTAAAACAGTGGTTGAGGCATGCAAATATGAATTTTAGATAAAGGATATAGAAGAAGAATTGATACAGATTGAGAAGAATCAAACTTTGGAACTTGTCCCAAGACTAGTGAACAAGAATGTGATTGGAACTAAGTGGGTATTATATAACAAAATAAATGAGAGTGGAGAAGTTGTTAGGAACAAGGCAAGACTTTTGTGTAAAGGTTACTCACAAGTAGAAGGAATAGACTTTGAGGAGACATTTTCTCTGGTGGCAAGGATAGAGTCTATTAGGATGTTTTTGGCTTTTGCAGCACATAAATATTTTAAAGTTTATCAGATGGATGTGAAGTCTACATTATTGAATTATGAGTTTGAAGAAGTATACATTGAACAACCAAAAGACTTTCAACTATTTGATAATCCTAATATGGTCTACAGATTGAAGAAAGTATTGTATGGACTCAAGCAAGCTCCCATAGATTGGTATGCAATATTGGATAGGTACTTATTGTAGAAAGGTTTCAATAAAGGTACCATAGATAGCAATCTTTACTTTAAAGTTGAGAAAGATCAAATCTTCATTGTGGTCGTGTATGTTGATGATATAATATTTGGAGGAAATGAAAGTACATGCAAGAAATTTGCAGAAGAGATTCAAAAAGAGTTTGAGATTTCTATGTTTGGGGAGATGAATTTCTTGGAGTTCAAATCAATTAGACAGAGAAAGTTATATTCATTTCACAATCAAAATATGTCAAGGAAATGTTGAAAAAGTTTAGAATGGAAGACTATAAACTAGTTGTACTCCTATGGTTACTAGTTGCAAGTTAAGTAAGAAGGAAGAATCTCCTAAGGCTGGTTAGAGAAAGTATAGATAAATGACTGGAGGACTGCTATATATAACTGGTACTAGACCAAATATCATGCATGTAGTTTGTCTTGAGGATATATTTCAAGAAGATCATAGAGATTCACATGTGGCAGTAGTAAAATGAATATTCAAATACTTGAAAGGCACTATGAAACATGGTTTATGGTATCCAAAGGATACTGACTTTTCTTTAAGTGCTTATATAGATGTAGATTGGGTAGGTTGTGTGGATGATAGGAGAAGTACAAGTGGTGGTGCTTTCTTTTTTGGAAGCATTTTGGTGTCTTGATTAAGCAAGAAGTAGGATTCAGTGTTATTATCTACTATAGAGATGGAATACATTAATGCAACATCATGTTGTACACAAGTGTTGTGGATGAAGAAAACCTTGAAGGATATTAGAGTGTAATATGATGAACCAATTACTATACTATGTGACAATACAAGTGCTATCAATATTTCAAAGAATCTGGTAATGCATTCAAGGACAAAACATATCTCAATTGGTATCACTTTCTAAGAGAGAAGGTTGCTAAGAATGAGGTGAAGTTGGAATATGTGCCTACAAAGGATAAAGTTTTAGATATCTTTATAAAGGCTCTTCCTAAGGATAATTTTGAGTATCTCTAGGAGAAATTAGGGGTTATTGTCCCTCCTTCTTTCAATTAGATGCATAAGGTTATGCATTAGTCCATGGATTTCAAGATCCATTCCTTATTCTGGACTGATGTTGGTCGCTACCTCTCAAGAGGAGTAGGTAGTGGAATTTTTGGTTGTTGTAGTAAGGGGGAGTGTGCAGAGAAGTTTTGAATAAAATAGAGTGTAATAAAATAAAAGGTAGTTGTAGAATAGTTGTTGTCCCTTATAGGTGTTTCCCTTGGGGGGAGATAAATTATCCGTGATTGATGTCAAAGGGGAAGCAAAGAAAAGGAAACATGTGTTTCCCTTTGCCATTGATGTCAAAGGGGGAGAGATTTAACTAAAAAACCATATGAAGAAAGAGGGAGAAAAGTCTTGTAAAAGAGAAAGTGTTGGAAAGAGTTGATGCTTGTGTAAGGGAGAGAAATATGCACTATGGTGCAATATATGAGTTGATGATCATAGATGTTGTTGTTGTCGATGGTTTTACATATCATGTGTTGCCATAAATGAAAAAGGGGGAGATTGTTGGAAGTATATGTTGTTATTGATGTCAACAGATATTTTTTGTTGCATTGATGTCAACCTATGGAGATGCTTTGATTGGTTGTATTATGTTGTCATTAGTAGTATCAATGATGTCAAACTATAGTGTTGATTTGATGAGCACATGTTTATGGATGTTCAAACTCTTATGTGGTTGAGAAGATGTTGCAGATGTTGAGATTATTTTTTGGTGCTTGGTTTCCAAGTGCTTTCAAGAAAATTTGAATAAAAAAGGAAATAGTGTGGTAAAGAGTGTTTACTATGGCAAAGTAGTGTTCAGTGTTTTGCTCCACATTTCTTCATGGTTGAAGATCTACATGTGTGTTTTGGATATGTTGCTTAGAGGTGTTCAAAGGTGTTATATCTAGAGTTTTAGGTTTTGGATCGTTTGGCAGAAGAAGTTGTGTTCACTAGTGTGTGAACTGTGATGTAGTGTTGTTTAGGAGAAATGATTTTTCTCTATATTTCTTTGTGTTATTGTTTCTAGTTTTATGGATCTGGAAGTGTGCTTATATTGCTCATATCTATCTTTATTCTAAGTTTTTTGAGTTTTGGTGCTCTACAAGGTTGGATTCATCAGTTACAATATGTGGAAGGTTAATCGGTTGTACTTAATGAGTATGTTCTTCAGGTGTATGATGTTGTGAAGGATTTGTTGGATTTTAGGGTGTTGATAGAATATTCCATATTTTTTTTAAGTGTTGTCTATGGTCCATGATTCATCTTTGGATTTGAAGAAGCATGTACTTAATTGTTTAATGGTGTTAAAACATGTTCAAATGACCTTGGGTGTTTACACTAGTTGTGGATATGCTTTGGTGTTTGTGGAAGCATGGTGTGGCATGCATATGTAGATTTAGGTTTGAGGTAAGGTGTGATGTGGTCCACCTTCATTCCTCTCCACCACGAGAATGTTTTGGTTTCGACCTAATTTGAACTTGCATGTCTGAGGTGCATAACTGACCTTGTAGATTATTTTCAAGGTTGAAGATGATATATATATGTGTTGAGTTGATGAAGGATTGTGATGTGATGTGAAGTGTGTGTGATGTGAATTATGATGTGAATTTTGAAAGTGTGAAGTGCAATGTGAGCTTTAATGACTAAGACTACTAGAAGTAGTGAGCAAAAGGTGTCTACATTCTATAGAGAGTGTGAATGTTTTGGTGACTTAGTGGTGAAACTTTTATGTTGCTCTAAGATGGATTTCTCATTGTAACAATATTTTATCTCCTTCTTTCTAATATGGTAGTGAGCCCTTCTTTATTTTGGGCCAGTGAGTCTATTGTATTCGATGTTGCAATTACTTTATATTGTGAGCTAATTCTCACTGTGGTTTTTCCCTTCTTGGGTTTTCCATGTAAATTTGGTGTTCTCATGTGTTTGGATGTGTTTACATTCTTGTTTCTCATGTTTATGTTTTGCTAATGCATGATAAGGGTTTAATGGTTGTTAAGGGTTTAAGGATTAATGTAGATATGAATGTTAATGTGGGTTTGATGTTTTAATGTACAACTGATTCACCCCCCTCTCAGTTGTCTTGTGCATTCAACAAAGTTCTAGATATTATATCAATATTTCAGTAACTATTGCTACTAGTGATTCATCCCAATAGTCCCCAAGTTTAGCTAATTTAGGGTTTCCTTCCTCAGCTATGTTTTCTTCTCATAATTGAATGGGTTGATTATAATATTATGCTTTATGTTCTTGGTTTAATTGTATCTCCCTCTCTCTTTCTTCTACCATGAATTCTAGTTTGGGGTTTGTTTCATCCCCTCTTTTTGTATAGCACAACATTGATTGGGTACAGGTTTTGGGGGTTTGTCCATCCATTCAATTAGTTTCCATACACCTTTAGTTCTATTTGGTGGGCTTGTTGGTTGTGGAGGGTCGGTGTTTTTTGGAACTTGGGTGAAGATAATGTCCTTAATTTTCCTAGTGTGATATAGATGTTTTTGTCTTTATCCCAAAAGGAGAATGTGTGTATAAAATCATGTTGGACTTCTTTCCAGTCTCTAGTCTCTCTACATCTTTCTTGATTAATGTACCAATTTTGGACTATTGGTGTAAGTATCCAATAGAATAATTGAATGTAGAGGCGACTATCACATTCTTCGTCTTCTTCCCATATGTGGATACAATGTTGAATGTGTTTTTATGGAGTATTTGTTCTATCATATTTGGGAATTAGGTGGTATTCCCCTTCTTCCTGTAGGTGTTAAGCCTTGAATAAGATATAGAATGTCTGCCATGTAGGGATAGATTGTTTGTGTGTATACCATCAACATGCAATATTACATATGAGAGTGTCTTGGAGAGCGATGATCTAGGTGGTCTCAAGTTAGAATGTTCTTTCCATGTTTGTTATGTAGTCCTTTACATCACCAACTCTAGAAAACCTGGGTAACTTGATATGTGAAATTCCTATTTGGACATGGTTGATGTGCTTTAGATTAGGTTGTTCATCTGTGGATGAGCTGGTTGGGTGGCTGTTTATCATGAACACCCATCTAAAAATCTATAGTCTATGTTGTGGTAAGGTATTATTGTCAATCTTAGATTAGGAGAAAATTGGGCCTGCTTTCTTCTCTCCTTTGTGGTTTTCATTTTCCCTTAGTGAGATGTGGACTATTCTATTGTCAATTTCTAAGGATATTTCCTCTCTTCTAGATTCTATTATTCCATTAGAATTCACAAACCATTTTATCCCAAGCAATTCTCTAAATGTGTTTAAGGTCTTCTTCATCTCCATAACTTCAAAATCAACTATTTGTTTGTTCACTTTTATGTTTACTTCTATATTCCTCCATGTGCCTAATGTCTCCATATTAGAACCACTGGCTAGACTTATGTTCATAGGTGTTATAATAAGTTTAGGTCTCTCGAGCCTCTCCCAAGTAGTTTTTGGAATGATGTTTAGGTCTGCACCTAAATCAATCATCACATGTTTAACTCTATTATTGTCCAGGTTTGCGGTAATGAGTAGAGGACCATTTTTCCAATTCTATTCTTTGACAATCTAATGCATTTGTTGTTGTCTCTATTTATTCTAGTGTTGGTATGTGGCGATTGATCATGCAAATACTGTACACTCTTAACGTATCCTTGCAAGATAAAATTCACACGAGTGAGAATCTTGCAAATATGTTCACAAGGATAGTTACACAGGAGAAACTGATTTCCTCATCAGTTTTTGTTAGCCTTCACGACTGATAATGGTGGGCATAAGAAACTAGCCAGTCCTATAATCCAATGGGAGCTACAAGTGCAACACTGTCATCCGGGATCAATCTCCAAGTGGGAGATTGTTTGGTGTGGAGCTTCATCAGTCTCCAAGTGGGAGACTATTGGTATGTGGCATCTGATCATGCAAATACTGCTTTTTTCCCCTTTTTTGTTAACCAACAAAAAAAAATGACTTTGCAAAACCCTAATTCTAGAAGATTCCAAAAGCTTTTTATAAGCGGTTGGGATGTAAGTTGCAACATGGTATTTGCGAGATTGTAATTTTTTTTGCATCGGATAATAAAATCATTGGGTGGCTAAGTTTCTATGGATGTAGCCCATATTGGGTGAACCATGTTAAAATTTTGTGTTGATCTCTTTTGTGTTATTCTTCATTTTTATTTTTGGGTTATTTAATTTGCATATAATTATTGATTTTATTGCTCCAATCTGCCTGAACCCTAACAACTGGTATTAGAGCCGCATGTTTTTTTAGTCGATTGGTAGGAAACCTCTAGATTTGAGCGGGAGCAATCGAAGAAGGAAAATTCAAGGTCAAGAAGTTCAATAGACAAAATTATCAATTATGAAAGATGCAAATGGAAGATTATTTGTATCAAAAGGATCTATGATGATCATTGCAAGGAAAAACAAAGAAAGATGTTGCGATGTCCGATGAAGAATGGGAGATTCTGGATAGAAAGGCACTAGGACCATTCGGTTGTGCCTGACACCATCTATGGTGTTCAATATAACATAAGCAAAGACAACAAAGGATCTGATGTCAACTTTGGCTAAATTGTACGAAAAACCCTCAACCTCTAATAAGGTATTTCTCATGAAGCATTTATTTAATCTGAAAATAATTGAAGGTGGATATGTGATAGATCATTTAAATGAGTTTAATACGATTACCAGTTAGTTAACTTCTGTAAAAGTGAATTTTGATGAAGAGGTGAGGGATCACTTAGTTTTATGTTCTTTGCCAGAAAGCTGAAATAACTTGGTAATGGCTGTAAGTAGCTCTGTCTCTGGTTCAAATACATTTAAATTTGATGATTTTGTTGGTGTTATCCTTAGCAAGGAAATGCGATAGAAAAGCACGTGTGAGAGTTCAACATCGGGTAATTCTTTGATTGTAGAGAATAAGGGAAGAACAAAGGAGAGAGGAAAAATCCTAACAAATTGTGGGAAGTCACAAGGGAAGTTGAAGAAAGGAAGATCTAAATCCAGAGGAAGAATGGATTGCTGGCTCTATGGAAAGCCAAGACACTTCTTCATTTCATGCCAGACCCCATAGGAAATATTTTGTAGATTATGTTCAAGGTGATTTTGGACATGTATATTTGGGTGATGATGAACCTTGACAGATTGTTGGAAAAGGAAAGACAAAAATCAAGTTGTAGAATGGAAAAAAATTGTTGCTACAGGAGGTAAGGCATGTTCCAAATTTGAGAAGAAATTTAATTTCTGCAAGACAACTAAGTAGTGAAGGCTGCATAGTTACATTTTCAAACAAAGTCTAGAAGGTCCCTAAAGGTGCATTAGTAGCTAAAGGTGAAAAGGTAGGAACATTGTATTTGTGTACTGCTAATACTTATTCTACCTTAGCTACTACAAAAATAGTTGTTGCTAAGACAGTTATAGAACTTGCTATAGGGACTAAAGCATAATTGTGGCACCATAGACTTGGGCACATGAGTGAGAAAGGGATGAAGATCCTTCACTATAGAAAGTTGCTACCAAGTCTGAAGTAGATTGACTCGGAGTTCTACAAAAATCAAGTGTTTATGGAAAACATAAAAGAGTCTGATTTCTCAAATTTGGGAAAGAGAAGAAGAGTGAGAAATTAGCGCTTGTGCATTCAGATTTATGGGGACCAACTCAGGTATCTTCTCTTGGTGGATCTTGCTATTATGTTACTTTTATTGATGATGCAACTAGGAAAACATGGGTGTATTTCCTAAAATAAAAATCAAAAGTGTTTGAAACTTTTAAAAAGTGGAAAGCTTTGGTTGAGAATGAGATAGGAAAAAGTTGAAGTGTCTCAGATCTGATAATGGAGGTGAGTATTACAGCATAGAATTTGAAAATTATTGTTCATACAATAGAATCCGTAGATTAAAAATGGTTCCTGTAACCCCACAAGAAAATGGTGTGTTTGAGAGGATGAATAGGACCATTATGGAGCATGCAAGGAGCATGAGATTACATGTTAGACTACCCTTACACTTTTGGGCAGATGTTGTGCATACCACTATTTATTTAATAAACATGGAATCTTCAAATCCTTTGGATGGTGGCATTCCAGAGGAGGCATGGATGGGTAAAATGGTAAACTATTAATTTTTGAAAACCTTTGGTTGTGAAGCTTTTGTCCATATTGATATTGAAAATAAAACCAAGCTTGAGGCTAAGTCTAAAAAATGTACCTTCATTGGATATGGAGTGGATGAATTTGGTTATTGGTTATGGGATTATGAAATATCATAAAATCATTAGGAGCAAAGATGTTATATTCAATTAGAAGGTCATGTATAAGGATCAGCTGTAGGAAAAGAAGCATGAACATGCCAAAAAGGAATATGTGGTGCTTGATAAGATTCCAAAAAATAAAATGCCAGTGGTACCTGATGCTCAACAACAACAAGTTATCCAACAGAATCCTGCAAGTATTAGACATTCTACAAGGATAACTAGACCTCAAGAAAGATTTTCTCCATCATTATATTCTATATTATTAACTAATTTTGGTGAACTTGAAGGTTATGAAGAAGCAATGCAGGTAGATACCAAAAAGAAGTGGGAGCTAGGCATGAAAGAGGAAATGGATTCCTTGATGCAGAATCAAACTTGGGACTTAGTCTAATTGCCTGCAGGTAAAAGAGAATTGCCAAATAAATGGGTTTATAGGTTGAAGGAAGAAGATGGAGGCAAGAAAATATATAAGGCTAGACTCATGGTAAAAGGTTTTGCATAGAAAAAAGGTATATATTTTGATGAAATATTTTATTCGGTTGTAAAGATGACTTCTATTAGAACTATTCTAAGTCTTGTGGCTGCAAAAGACTTGCATCTTGAATAGGTAGATGTGAAAACAACATTTCTCCATAGGGATTTGGAAGAGGAAATATGCATGCAACAACCATAGGGATATGAGGTCAAGGGTAAGGAGGAATTTGTGTACAGGTTAAAGAAGAGTTTGTATGGCCTAAAGCAAGCACCTCAATAATGGTATTTGAAATTTTATAGTTTTATGGTTGAAAAAGGTTATAAAAGATGGCATTCTGATTATTGTGTTTATTTTAAGAAATTGGGTAATGGTAGCTATATTATCATGTTGCTTTATGTTGATGACATGCTTGTTGTCAGATCTAACATGAAACATATTAATGAACTTAAGTAGAAATTAGTAAATTCATTTTCTATGAAGGATTTGGGTACAACAAAACAAATCCTTGGTATGAGGATCACACGGGATAGGACAAACAAAAAAATTATTTTGTCTCAAAGTGAGTATATAGAGAAGGTGTTGAAAAGGTTTAACATCCAGAATGCAAAAATAGTCAGTACACCTTTGCCTAGTCATTTTAAGTTGACTAAGGAGATGTTTCCAAAGACAAAAGAAGAGGAGGAAAAAACATCTAAGGTACCATATGCATCAGTAGTTGGTAGCTTTATGTATGCAATGGTATGCACAAGGCCAAATATTGCACATGTAGTGGGAGTTGTGAGCAGGTATATGAGCAATCCGAGAATGGAACACTGGAATGCGGTTAAATGGATTCTTAGATATTTGAGAGGTACTACTTCAAAGAAACTATGTTTTGAAGGAACAAATTCTGCTCTAAAAGGATATGTTGACTCTGATCCGACGGGTGATATTGATAATAGGAGGAGTACTACAGGGTATGTTTTTACTATAGGAGGTATTGCAGTCAGTTGGATTTCAAGACTACAAAAGGTTGTTGCGCTTTCAACCACTGAAGCTAAGTATGTTGCTGCTACAAAAGCTAGCAAGGAGATGATTTGGTTACAACATTTTTTGGAGGAATTGGGACAATGACAAGAAGATAGCCCTTTGTACACTTATAGCTAGAGTGCCACTCATCTTGCTAAGAATGCAACTCTGCATTAAAAAACTAAGCACATACAACTCTGATACAACTTCATCTGGTTAGTTTTGGAGGATGGACAGTTGAAGTTGGAGAAAATTCACACAAGTGAGAATCTTGTAGATATGTTCACAAAGGTAGCTACACGGGAGAAATTGATTTCCTCATCAGCTTCAATTAGCCTTCACGACGGATAATGGTGGACATAAGAAATTAGCTAGACCTATAGTCCAGTGGGAGCTGCAAGTGCAACAGCGATGTCAAGGATCAGTCTCCAAGTGGGAGATTGTTTGGTGTGGAGCTTGATCAGTCTCCAAGTGGGAGATTATTGGTATGTGGTAGTTGATCATGAAAATACTATTTTTCCCCTTTTTCTTACCAACAAATGAAAAACAACTTTGTAAAACCCTAATTCTAGAAGCTTCCAAAAACTTGTTATAAGCGACTGGGATGTAAGTTGTGACATGGTGTTCACGAGATTGTAATATGTTTTGCACTGGATAATAAAATCATTGGGTGACTAAGTTTCTGTGGATGTAGCCCATATTGGGTGAACCACGTTAAAATTATGTGTTGATTTCTTTTGTATTATTCTTCATCGTTATTTAATATGCATATAATTGTTAATGTTTATTGCTCCAATTTGCTCGAACCCTAAAAGCTAGTACTTCCCAATTTTTTTAAATTTGACTAATAGATATTTTTGTTGAGCTAGTGAGGCTAGACTCTTCTCCATCCTTACCTTTTCTTCTTAAAAACATACAATTTCCTCCTTCTACTATTGTATAATGTGTTTCCTTGCTTTTTACACTATTTGGTCATGTTGTTTTTTATTTAGTCGAAAGTGTTCATACTCTTCTTCATCTTCTAGTTCTGATTCTTCATTGATTTCTTCAATTTCCCTTCTATTCTTTTGGGTATTTTCCCCTTGTCTTGTGAGTATGGTTGCTTTGTTTTTCTTTATTCTATATTTCTTCTTTTTGTTCATTTGCAACGGTTGTTCCTCTTCAGAGTAGTCCTCATTTGAAGTGTCAAAGGACCAATTTTCTACTATTTGGAAACTCTTGATTCCTTGTGCTGTTCATCTAATTACTTTGGCCCCTTTATTGTCTTATAATTCATCACTTCTCAAATGTGGGGTATTCTAATAACACTATTGGGCCTTATCACACTTAAATATATCATGTGACTCCTCTATGTAGAAAGGACATTTCCTCCTCTTTTTTGACCAGCATTATGTGGCATAATGACTAATTTTCTCATAGTTGTAATGTGTTGTTTCACTCCTCTAGCGGTTGTTTATACCTTATCCTCTTGCTCCTCTATAATTAGATTATCTATTCTCGCCTATGTAGTCTTATGGTGGGTCATTTTGCAATGCATATGCATTCTTGTTATCCTTCCATGGTGTTTGTCTATACCCCACATTATATAGAGGTCCTTCTACCAATCCTTTGACATATGCCATGTTTCTATCTATGTCTGCATCGTAGTTGTGGTGTAAGGGGAATTGAGGATTTAGATGATTTTGAGTGTTCTAGAACTGAAAGTAGTTAGAAGTACAGTCCTATGTGAGGTGGCTATCCCATTCTAATACATTGAGTTCGTTTTGGCTAGAACTATTTTTAATTCCACATGTAATGCGGTGGTGCTTCTCTCTCCTTGGGCCTTCAACAATCATTATGGAGGTGGTCTTCTTGTGAAAAGTATGTACACCAAATTTATTTGGTCTTATTTGATTCTCCTCTTGCTAATATAGAGTTTTGTATCATTAATTACTCTATCACAAGTTATAATTTCTCAATATTTTCCTTCATATCATCCTTTTGAGGCTTGCACCAAGTTTGGGATTCAATGTGGTATGCCATAGTGATCAGACCCATGTAGGTGTTGAGTACTCTACCATCAAAGGCTACTCTTATGTCTTTCTGAAGTTTGGAAATAAACCATTCTATTTATTTCCTTTCTGTTAATGGTTCCTCTAGTTTATGACATACCTCCTTGAATCTTTTTTCATATTCTTTGACGGATTCAACTTCCTTGTATATGATATCTCTCATCTTACCTACACTTTCTATGGGGATGTCCAAAGTATCAAAATTAGCAAGGAAGTCTTGTTTTACTTTGTCCCAATTTTTCCCATGTTTAGCTTAGGTCTTCTTATACCAGTCTAAAACATCTTACTCTAGTGATGATACAAAATCAAGTAGTTTTGGCTTATCTTCATTAATATCCCATCTCTCCAATAAAGATTTTTATAAGAATATATGCTCTACTGCTTTTGTTGTATCTTTTCCAAATATGGGCATTTTGTTTGAAGAATCCATCTTATCTTTCCTTTTTTTATTCCTAAATTTCCAGATGGGTGAATTAGGTTTTTCTTCTTTCTCCTTTATTTTTTTGATCGAGTAGGGTTTCTATTCCTTACCCTTGTCTCTTACTAGTTTTATATCGAAATATCTCTTCCTAGGATTTCTTCCCACTCTACTATTTTTCCTTCTTCTTTTCTTATCTTGTGGTATCTCTTCTCTTAGAATTCTCTGACTCTTATATGGTTGAGGGGATGGATCCTGGTTGGGGGGTTGTGAATCTTCAAAGTATATTTTTATTTTCTTATTTGTTAGTGTCATTTTAGTTAATGGTAAACATAATTCTTTGCCCATTTTTAGTCTATTCTCTCCATTTTTCCTTCTTTCTTCTTCTTGTAATTTCCTTATAATTTTATTAACTAATTCTTCTAAGAAAATTCCTTGAATGGATAGGGTCTTCTCTGAAGTTTTCAAAAATTCCATAAATCTATCATTTAAGTTGATAGTAAGGTCTGATAGGTCTAGTCTAACTATCAGACTTCTAGGAGATTGTGGTAATAATAAAGTTTCTGTCTTATGGCATGGTCCTAATTATACTTTTTTGGATTCTCTGTAGTCATCCATATTCTTCTTTAAACTAGTTATTAATTGTCCTACTTTTTCCCAGCAATTCTCTGATCTTTTTGGAGTTTCCCAATTCTTTTCCTTATCTTCTTTTTCTTTTTCCTTGGTAGCACCCCCTTTGGTGCGCTCAACAACACCCTCATTGGTTCACTCACTTCTCATCTTCTCCATTGTTTATGGTCTTTTGTGGAGTCTTCCTTCTCTTTCAATCCTCTATTGGTTTATTTTCTCTTCTCCATTTGGGCTAGCCATGTTTACTTTTCTTACCAATTCAATTTGTTCTCTAATCTTTCTTATGGTTGTTTTGTCTCCTTTCACCATGGGTATGCTTGGTTTGGAGTTTCATTAATCCTTTTATCATTTCCCATGATATTTATTTGGTATCCCTTCTCTCAGGAGTCACCTCTTTTTAGATATCCCTTCTAGAATTGTCCCCCTTTCCATTATCCATCCCCTTGGTGCCTAACCCCCTCTCATAGGGTAAGCACCAAGAAGATGCTCTTTCAAGTTTTTATATTTTTTTTATTAATTACCTTCTTTTTTCTCTGGATTATCTTTCTTCTCTGGTGTTTGATTTCAAAAATTTATGGGTTCTTTGTTCTTTATATCACCTAACCAAGGTCCCGACAATAGAACCAATGTTAGCAAGAAATATGTGGGAATATAGACCAAAGTTTTGAGCCCCAAGTATTTTCTAAGTATTGTAGTTTATACCTCAGACTCAATAATATAAAGATGAACACCAATGCAATCAAATATATACTTATCTAATCATACGTCCATAGAGTAACATATAACATCACATAGATAGAACTCTTGTATTCACTCTATTGATTAGATAAAAATTGGTACAATAGAATATATTCCCCTATACTCTTGTTTAATCTTTATCTGATCTTTATACATTAATCCTTTCATACATCAGTCTTTGTACATATATGTCTCTCTGTTGGTTACATGTATTATCTTTCTTTCCTCTTTCCTTACCTTACCTTCTCTCACTCTTTGTCATTCATATATTCCTTTATACATATAATTATGGGATGGGACATGACCCATCTATCCTACCCCTAGTCCATATGCTATATTTACAATATTATGCTCTACAAGATCTTTGCGCTATGATTTCCCGACCAGTGTCTTCACTGTTTTATTTTCTAGCTAATAGGGGGTTTTATACTCTCCAAGGTTAAACTCGATGCTAGGAATTCTAATGGTTGTTTTAGTAGTATTTGTGGGTGTGGGACCACTAGAACTACTGGGGTCAAATTCCATGTTTCTTTTCTGGGCATAACACTTGTGATGACCTTGTAAGAAGTGAATTTGGATGATGTGTTTTGGAAGAATATTTTGCTTCAAAATGAACTTGGAAAAAGGCACTCTAAGTAGATTTAAAACCGAGTTTGATGTTGATGTTGATTGGATGGATGGTGGATATGAAAACTTGTAAAAGAGAAAAGTTGACTAGATCCCATTTTGATTGGTGTTGTGGATTATCCTTGCTTGTCCTAGACTAATGATTCCAAGCAAAGGGAAGATGATAATGAGATTAGGAGTAGACAAAGACTACTAAGAAAGCAAGCTCACAAGGATTTGACGATAATTTAACAATCTACTTACAAATGACTATTTTCCAAGCAAAGGCTAAAATAGAAGATGTGATAGGAGATCTAAGAAGACTCATGGCTAATGTAGATTGTTGTGAGATGAGTTATTTTTGTTGTTGTTGATAAGGTTGATGTTTGGCCCAAACTAAAAGGATGTGTTTCTATAAGCCTAAGATGAAAGGATGATGTGGGATGAGGATGAAAAACCTTTGTTTGATGTTTGGGATAATTGATGATAACTACAAGTCTGTCTAATACAAGTCTCCGATCCTATTGAATTTTGGAATCTAAGATTTTAGAAAATCTAGAAATTTTTAATTGACAGTCAAATGCATTGCCTTTAAAAGCATTGCTTTAACCAATCAAAAGCATGGCACTTCCCCTAACAAAAGCGACTAGATTTTACAAAAGTGTTAGAGATTTTCAGAAGTGCTACTATTATTTTATCCCTATTTATACTATCTTCAATACATTCACCATCTACTCATTAATATCTCTTACTCATTTACACTCACTTCATACATTTTCCCTATCTTGAATTATCATTTCATCCTATTATTCATCTACGAGTGGTTTTGGATTGACCTAGTTCAATCCCAAGGTGCATGAGCATGACCTCAAAATTCAAACGATCAAATTCAAATTTTAAATTTTCTTGCTCCTTCTATTAGTTGTTATGAGTCAACTTAACACATGTTTGTGCGACATGTTGCTATCCTATGGTGTTTTAAGACATCCAATATGCACTTGAATTTTATGGGGACATCACATGCAATTATAAAGAGAAAGTTATTAGAGCACACTTTGATTTACAAAGAATTAGATTCACAACCCCACCTTAACAAATTTAACTATTTGAAAGATGAAGGTAAATAGTATTTTAAGCACCTATTCCGTCATATCAATCCCTTACAATAAAAATCATATTCATGTGATAAATCAAGTTCATGACATTCAAAATTAAACTCACAACACTTAAAAAAAATACTTTGAATTTCTTAATAAAAAATAAACTATAAATTTCTTAAAGATAACATAAAATTTAAAACATTAATCATATAATGATAATTAATTATCTATTAATAACAAATTGATTCTACTAAAAGTTTTATCACTATTTTCTATAATCAATTTTAGAACTAAGAACTCCTATCCAATATATATAATTGTAATTATCTCATTATTTATTTAACCTCGATTTATGTGAAGACATTTTATTCCTTCACTATTTTCTATAATCAATTTTAGAGCTAAGAACTCCTATCCAATACATATAATTGTAATTATCTCATTATTTATTTAACCTAGATCTATGTGAAGGCATTTTATTCCTTTACGATGTTTAAATGTTTCTTTAAAGCAAGGTCAAAGGAAGAGCAATTCTTTATTCTCTAAGACTAAAGGGCTATAAATAAATCAATTTTTTAAAATTATTTATTTAAGAAAACTTTCGCTTGTGGCAGTGGTTGGAAGTGCGCCCAGCTTGCATTGAATTGAGGTGGACTGAAATTGAGATTAGTAGTTCCCCTCTTTTGAAGAGAGGGAAGGTAAGTATCCTTCGCTTTTTTCATTTCAACATGCCTTTTTCTTTCGACTCTTCTGGACTGTGGAAAGGGTTTTAGCTCCCTCCCTTTATTCCTTCCAGGTCGGTCTCTCTGCCGACAATGGTCTCCCCCTTATGACTTTCAGCAGGTTGCGTGGTCGAATCTCCCTAACGAAGATTGAAATTCATCAAAAAATACTGTCTACACCTTAGGCCGCTTGTGTAACGGCGAATGTTTGGAATGTTTTCTTCAGGGCGACGTAATTAAAGGGCGTGCCTTTGTTGGATTTGGAAGGTCCTCCCCGGTAAGTAGTATACCTTAATTTCCTGTAGTCATAGCATTGAACGCTGCTTTGATAGTCAAAGCTTGAATGCAGATGATCAGAGCTTTTTAAAGTAAAACTGCGGGAATTTGTTGGCATTTTTGCAGTGCCCGCGCAAATTATTTTGACATCCCAGGGCCGAATTTTGTGTGAATATATATTTACAAGTAAGCATATCTGAATTCAAAGTGCCATTGTAACGTCTTCTGTCCCAAGCAAATTTAAGGCCTCGGCGTGAGATAGGCTACGCCAAATTAGAAACTAATAATGTGACACCCAGATGCACATTTCTAAGTAAAAATTATCCGATTTATTGGTACTTTAAAGTTTGTTTTTGGCGGAACATACATTGGCGTTTTGCCTCTGTTGATGCATATATCAGCAACGATAGCCTTATGGCTGGAGATTGTATTCAGCACATCAGGCATGCGAGTCTTTTCTTTTCTAGAACTTCAATTTATCTTGTTTTGTGAAAACCTTGAATTTTCGATAAAAATATGTTTGTTCTAAAAATTGGAAAACGTAGACTGTTGATAATTACGGCATTTTTATATATCCATTTTACTTTAAAAAAATGTTTTTTGAACTGAAGTGTAAATTGGCACAATTGATTCACCAGGGAACGCTGAATTTGAAACCACTGACAAGTTTAAAGCTTGATAGTTGAGAAAGTTGTGTACATGTTATTGGATGTGTAGTTGGTGATTGTGTATCAGGGGATCCCGTAAGTTAAAAGCCTGAGTGTTATGCCCCCATTTTGCATTTCTAGAGCATTTACGCTCTGGGTTTGGCATTGTGGGGGTAGAAGCTGGCTCCCAACTTTCGAGCCGGAGTTAGTGGGGTGGGTAGAATTCTCGGTATGTTTAAACAAATACTGGGCAGGCTTCCTCGCAAGTCATCTAAGTCTTCTGAAAACAATGAGGTGGGAAGTGCTGCCCCAGGAGGAAATGGAGGTTTAATATCAACTGGAGCCATTGGAGGAAGTGGTGCTCCAAGTGGTATTCCGAACAATGGAAGGGGATGGTCACCTACATCCCAAGCAGGAAATGCTGACGCAGCTGTTCAGCGCAATAACAGTGCATCGACATGGGCCAACTCATCAGCACCATCTTTCTCGAATCAATCAAAGAAATTGCCTTCCACTAGCTTTCCCATTGTTGGAAATCAGAACACAGTTTCCTACGAGTCATTGCCGTCTTTCAGGGACGTGCCAAGTTCGGAGAAGCAAAATTTATTCATAAAAAAGTTAAATATTTGCCGTGTTTTATTTGACTTCACAGACCCTACCAAAAATATTAAGGAAAAAGATATTAAACGGCAGACTCTGCTTGAACTTGTTGACTACTTAACATCTGGGCCCGGCAAATTTACTGAGCCTGCCATGCAGGAAATCACAAAGATGGTTGCTGTGAATTTGTTCAGAACACTACCCCCCTCTCCTCGGGAAAACAAAGTGCTAGAAGTTTTTGATCAGGAAGACGAAGAGCCGGTGATGGAGCCAGCTTGGTCACACCTGCAAATAGTTTATGAATTCTTGCTAAGATTTATAGCATCATCCGAGACAGATGCAAAATTGGCAAAGAGGTATATTGATCATTCCTTTGTATTGAAGTTACTGGATCTCTTTGATTCTGAAGACCCAAGAGAGAGGGAATACTTGAAAACGATATTGCACCGCATTTATGGTAAGTTCATGGTACACAGGCCTTTCATACGGAAAGCTATCAATAATATCTTTTACCGATTTGTATTTGAGACTGAAAGATATAGCGGAATAGCTGAACTTCTGGAGATTCTAGGTAGCATAATCAATGGATTTGCATTACCATTGAAGGAGGAACATAAGCTTTTTCTTGTACGGGTGTTGATTCCACTGCATAAACCTAAGGGTGTGTCAATGTATCATCAGCAGCTATCCTATTGCATCACACAATTTGTCGAGAAAGATTTCAAGCTGGCAGACACTGTTATCAGAGGGTTGCTGAAATACTGGCCAGTTACAAACAGTCAAAAGGAAGTTATGTTCCTAGGAGAATTAGAAGAAATTTTGGAGGCTACTCAGGAAGCTGAATTTCAGCAGTGTATGGTACCCTTGTTTCGACAAATTGGCCGTTGCTTGAGCAGTTTGCACTTCCAGGTAAGAATTGTCTAGCTTTTGGAACTAATGCATTACATGTTCTTGGCATCCTGAAGCATTAAACAAGTTGGTGATTGCTTAGCATGTAGATGGAGTGGGTATATATATATGTTGCATGGATGTAAATCTGTTAAATTGTAAGTTATGCTAGATGAAATGGTAGGGCCTACATGCATTTGTAATATTTAATCTCTTAGTCCCATTTTCAAGCATATTCTCATTTAATTTTCAAACAATTTAAATTTGATATGGTGTAATGGATGGGATATTATTATAAATGTATTTTATGTTGGCAGATTGGATCTAGGGACAACTAGGCAATTTTTATTGATGTTTGTATGTTGAAAAATACGACATTTGCTTTTATGATCATAGTCGTTTTTTTATATTACAATTTTAACTTGATACTCTTTGCAAAAGTGAATTTCTGCAAGTGATAGCATTCTTATGAGTATTGGACCCTTTATATGTGATTTCTGTTTGATTTGTTTGATCATATTAATTCTTACACTCGCGAAGATTGATTTGTGAGCTTCTATTTTTAAGATACATACACAAGCTTACTTCGAATGAACTGAATTTGCAAATGTTGATACAATAAAGCCTATAGGAGGTAGATAATACTCAATCGAACAAAGCAGTGTTCCATGGGAACGTGCCCCCCTGAAAAACTAGGCATCTCCGAGATGAGGACGTCCCCGAGATGCGGGGATGCCTGGGAAATGCCACCCCACTGTACCTCCGCCACCTCCAAGTTTCCTCTGCCGTTTCTTAGACATTTCCTTAAAAGGGGGATGTTTCTTGGACGTTTCTTCCTAGGAAATGCCAAAAGGGGACTCTGGGACATCCTCGAGACTCCTAGATGTCCCTTGACACCTTAGGAAACTCGTAGAAGACTCCCATGGTGTAGCATTTATTTTGATGATTTTTTTTTAAAAACAAAAGGAAAAAGGTCACTTCAAAGGGTTAACCCTAACCCTAAGTCGACCTCAACCCCCAAGGCCTCTCAAAAAAGTTATAAGAGAGACATATTGTATCAATCTTATTCACAAATTCATTGCTACAGTCTGAACTTGAAGAGGAAAAGTGAAGTGAAAGTTTGAGTTTGAGGCTTTGAGCTGCAACTTGCAAGGAGACTTGACATGGAGCTTGGGGATGACTAGAGGCATCAGGCCATTAGCCATTGACTCATGAGTCATGAGTCACTAGTATTACTATCTAGTATTTACTATTTTGTTTTTAAAGTTTGAACTTTGAACATTGTTGATTGTAATTATGAATCATGATTATGAAACTTTGAAACTTCTAATTCTCGTTCCAATGTCTATATTTTGATTTTCAGTGTTCACTATTAAAATTTAATTTTAAAATTCAAAAACTACTACTAGTTCAATGCAATCATTGCAATGTGTTTAAACTTTACTTATTCCTTAGGCTTCTACAGTTATACATCTTTTTATAACTAATTTTTCAAGTACTATATGTATTTCAGCACCGCTCCCCCGCTGCTGTCCCCCCGTCCCCCATCTCCGCGTTAGGAAACTCTGTGGAACATAGGAACAAAGTCAATGATTTGTGATTGCTATGTAAAAAAAGTTCTTGATTAATTACCTTATTTATAGATTCAAGTTTTTGAAATGTAGTTGGAATAAAACATATTATAGTGGAGAATCTTATGAAGACAATGATTAATCGACATCAGCCACACTAGTCAATTTGGTGAAGACTAATCACTTTAGTTTAATTGAAAATACTGAAACTTTGAATTTGTATTTTATGATCCTAATTTGTAAGATCCATGGATGTTTAAAAAATAGGAGAGTTGTTACAAATGCCAAATTCACACACTCAGATATGAGCATATTATGTTTAAATTCTACATTGCCGAATTGGCAGATTTATCCACTCATTCCAGGTATGAAACATCCTGGAATCAGAATCTCTCCTAAAATGTTGGCGGAATCATCCAGGGTACTGCATTTTCCCTGCCGAAACGATTCTCATTCTTCCAAACACCTCCTGCACCTGTGCAATTCACTCTGTATTGTTATGTTTCCAGAGTGATTCTGGGCGTCGGTTGTTTCTTTTTGACTTTTAGAAAACGAAAAAGACCCTAAAACGAAGCATTTCCCAAATGCAAACAAGGACAGACATGACCAAGGATGGGTTTTCTATTTCCCTGCAAACGAGTATTTCTGCTACTGAATTTGCAGCGGTAGCCGCATTGTCAATGTGCCAAAATTGTTAGTAGTGGGGTGGTTGCAAACTGTTTTTCCTTCAACAGTTTCGAATCTTCCATTTTTCATCTGCAATTGCAAACTACAAACTGTTTACTGTTAACAAGTATAAACTATAAAACAGATAAATTCTTAAAAACCTCAGTTTGTGTTCAGACTCCACACATCATTAATAAATAATATATTATTACTTATTGAAAACCTAATTTATTATTTAATAATATTATTATTTATATAACTTATTAAATAGTATGATTAAATACTATATTTAATATTATTAATTTATTAATCTATGAAATATAATTAATTTTACGTATATAAATATATATAGTTAATATTTATTATTAAATTAAAATATAATTATATATATAATTTAATAAATTTATTAAATAGTGTGTTTAAATATTATATAATTTTAAATTTATTTTTAATATTCTATTTGTACGACCAAATTAAAATAGTAAAATTAAATATAGTATAATATATACTATATTATTAAATAATAAAATATAATTATATATATATATATATATATATGAATATATATAATATTTATATATCATATTCATTTTTTGTACGGATGTACCCAAACATATCCAACCCCCAAATTTGTTTTGCCATATTGGTGTACCGTATGCACGTACCTGTACCCAATTTGGCAACTTATTGTATGGTCCCATGGGAGGGCTTGGGCTTCTATTTTCATCGAGCAGGAGGTCCCATGAGAAAAAAAAAATTGTGCTACGGGATTAATTAGAATCTTTTCCAAAAAAATAGGAGCTCCTACCTTTTAGAAATGAATCTTTCAGCTGGTGAAATTGGGGTGGGGCTAGAAATTGCCCCTACAGCTTAGGAGTTTTTTATGCCACTTGTCTCTCATCTAAAATTTTAAATTATTTTTAGAAAATAAAAATGAGAGAATTTTGATTTATTTATTATTTTTTATCAAAGCACTACAATTCATTTCTTAAATTTTGGAGCTTAAAATTTTAAGCAAAATTGTAAGATTAAATCCATGGGACCAAGAACTTTAAAATATTCCTAAAAAAACTAAGTAGCATACGTTGAGATTTTTAAGGAAGCCCCCCTCCATGGGACCTTACCCTTAGTTTAAACTGGTCACAATTTTATTATTTGCATTTGTGGTTCTAGTTTCTAGTCATTCTCATTCTAAAGCAAAACGACATTTTTAGATGATATAATTACATGTTATGCCACACATGTGATCATGAAATTACAGCCACCTCTTGGCTTAAGGAAATGTTTTTTTATGGAGAAATACCTTATTAAAAGTGCAAGTGGTACTTTGTTCTTAGTTTTCATTTATAGAAGATCATCACACAAGTCAAGTTTTTTGTACATAAAATGTCTTTGGGTTCCTATAGATTTGATGTGGCTCATCTGTTGTATTTGTTATGCAATGTTGATATCTGGATTATATTTTATTTGTAACTCAAATGACATAGTCATATTTGTTGATGTTATAGCGGCGGGAGATATCTTTCTCTCGAAATTTAAATAATAAATAATTAATAAGGCAAGTTGGCCTTAATCACAAATTATATTATTTCTTAAAAGGAGGCCAACCTAAGTGAAGAGTCACCATGTTTCATATATATACAAGGTGGAGTCCATTCATTCATATCATCGAGTCACTCTCAATTTTTCAAGAAGGAGTTCGCACTTTGTAGCAGATCAGACTTCAAGGGGAGGCATATATATTTGTACTTAGCATCAAGGAGTGATGCTATTATTCATTGTATTATTTCAGCCTTGAGTAAGGCCAGACTTGTAAAGCAAATCTCTGCTCTTATTTATTCAATATATATAAGGGATATATCTTGCTGGGTTTTTTCTCCCTCGAGAAGGAGGGTTTTCCCAAGGTATCTTGTTGTGTTCTTTGTTCTCTATGTGTTGTATTTCTGCTTATTGCATTTCTGATCCTAAAACTAACATGGTATCAGAGTGGGTTTATGTAAAGATCTGATACCATGTTTCATATATATACAAGGTGGAGTCCATTCATTCATATCATCAAGTCACTCTCAATTTTTCAAGAAGGAGTTCGCACTTTGTAGCAGATCAGACTTCAAGGGGAAGCATATATATTTGTACTTAGCATCAAGGAGTGATGCTATTATTCATTGTATTATTTCAGCCTTGAGTAAGGCCAGACTTGTAAAGCAAATCTCTGCTCTTATTTATTCAATATATATAAGGGATATATCTTGCTAGGTTTTTTCTCCCTCGAGAAGGAGGGTTTTCCCAAGGTATCTTGTTGTGTTCTTTGTTCTCTATGTGTTGTATTTCTGCTTATTGCATTTCTGATCCTAAAACTAACATGGTATCAAAGTGGGTTTATGTAAAGATCTGATCAGATTTGCTTCAGATAGTGGGAAAGAACATAGGAAGTTGTGAATCTATCCATGTGTATGTGATAGCGAGCACCAAGCTTGTGATAAGCCTGCCTAATGGTTAGACAAGGAACCTTCCTTTGATCTTTGGTGTTGCTTGTGCAATTTTATGAGAGGCGAGAAGGGCGTAAGCATGAGAATGAAAGTCTTGGCAAGACTGTAAAGAGTTTTTTCATTTGGCCGACAATATTAAGAGTTGAGATTTTGGCATCGATAGGCGATCTGGCCGAGCCCAGGCTTTGGCCAAAATCTTCAAGCGTCTTCATCCAAGCAAGACTTCAGACAAAGGAGCATCGAGCACATTCTATATTGCTTGTCGTCTTATTCTGTTGGATGGTAGAAACGGGAGTTGTGGGCCTTCTAGTCGTAACATATGACTTGGGCGATTTCATGATAACTATTAAAGCTAGGCGATTATATGTGTCTGCAGCCAGAGACAAGTCGTGAAAGTAATCAGTCACCAGGTTTGGAAATGTACGAATATAATATTACCAATATTACTTATGAAGTCTTAGACAAAGACACGTTGGAGGTATTTAAGAAGTCAGGCCTTTGTATTCAGGCATTTGAATGATCGAGTATTGGAGACGACAATATATGCAACAACCGCTACCATCCAGCATAGCATATGAAGACATTGGTTACATTGTTCTGGCTCTAGGCGACTGTTAATAGAAGGATCGAATTCATGAATTCATGTTTCCATAATACACAGGCATTGGAAGGAGCTCATTTCCGTTATTGCTGGAGTCATGACTATCATTGAAGCCATTGCTGTTTGGTTGGTCTTCTCGATTGGGATGAATTAGTGCGAGGATACCTATAATGGATTTGAAGCTATGTATTTTTGATCTGAATCTTCAATCAAAGCTTAATCGAGTCTAGCATCGGGGATTTCACATATATGATATGCATTGGAGTCAACATTCAGGCCTACGTGGTCTTAGAGGGCAGGAACGACAACTTCAGGAGCCAGGAAAGTGATTTGTGTTAAAGTCGTCAATTGATTAGAGTTGCGCTATCTCTCTCTAAAGGGATCTTCAGTTAAGTCTGCTCAGTACCAAAGGTGAGTAGCTGTATATGTGTACAAAGGGAGTTTGGAATGGAGCGATACCAATAGAGGTGAGATTTACAGTTATGCTGAGCCATTCTATCAAATGATAAATATTGACTACTTTGAAGGAGTCATGCCCTAAGCCGAGCATTCCATTCGTCGCACAAAAAACTAAAAACAAGTCGACTGTAGGATCAACGATCAGTGTTTCAGATGCATCTTCAATCTGTGGGACTCAAGTAAATGTGGAGGAGTAGAAATTAGGCTCACAGGTCAAAGTAAGATATACTCAACTTAAAGTCATATTCAATCTCTGCATGGAAAGAAAATAACTCTGAGTTCTGTAGTGGTACAATGACATGCAGTGGCATTGATGAAAGTGTAAAGGGCAACTGGCAGGGTATGAATGAAGTAGAACTTGACCATGCTGGAGATTTGTCTGTGCAGACAGTGAACAACCTGCTGATCAGGAAGTACACCAAGTGGAAGCAACAGTTCAATCTTTTTAATTTATTAACTTAATATTATAAATGTTTAAAATTTAGTATTATTTAATTATAATTATGAATTTAATTCGTATGGTGATTTTGCTTATTATATACATAATACATCTTATGCATGTGATGTTTTAAATTAATTGTTAATTTTACACTATAAATATTTATATATTTATAATTTTATATGTTTTTGTATGAACAAATCCAAATCTATTTATCAATTTTAAACTTTTTTGATCATTTTGTGAATATACTATTTATATTTTTAAAAATTGTAATTATCTAAGACGAATCCAATTGTGATTTTTTCTTTTCCAATTTTTTCCCCTTGTCGAACTTCATCTAAATTTTGTTGTTCTCAGAAACGAACAGGAACTCGAACCTTGTGACATAGTTGTTGATGACTTACAGCCGCGGGTGGCTACTTCCAGGCACGCATTGAAGAGAATAAATAAATTAAATATAGCCTCTTGGCTATTTAATTTATATATACAATTTTGAAGAGGTGCTTCATTAAATGATAATCAAAAGATAAATATTAAATAATTATTATTTAATTAAGGGAGCCAACCTGTCTAGAAATTCGTGCCTCCTCAAGAAGACTTCTTTTCCTTGAGGCCGACCTCTCTTTGTGAAGGGGTGCGTTTCTATTCGATTGGCTATTTATATGATGTCCCTCATTGTGTTTCAATCATCAAGTTCATTCAGCATTCATTCAAGGAGATGTTCGATCTGAGCAACAAATCATATTTTGTAGCAGCATGTCGATTCAAGAAGAATCACATTGTTTGTATACTCGCATCTAGGAGAGGTGTTGTTCATTGTTCTAAAAGACCTTGTGTTGGGTCTGAATTGTAAGCAGATTTCTGCTCTCATTATAATCAATATATAAGAGATATATTGTTGTTGGGTTTTTCTCCCTCAGGTTGGAGGGTTTTCCTAGGGTATCTTGCTATGTTAATTATCTTATGTACTGCATTTTCTGATTACTTTCAGTTTGAATAATCTGATCATTGAAAACTAACATGGTATCAGAGCGGGTTTGAAGAAGATCTTGATCAAATTTAGTATTGCAGTGATACTCTTTATTCTCTTTCTCATCTTTGATCACATCTATCCCTTCATTAAGATGGTGAACGGACTCAAGATCGAGGACAAACTTGAGGGAGCAACAAATTTCACATCTTAGAGATTCAGAGTTATGCTCACCTTGGAAGAAAGTGAGTTGGCAGAGTTCGTGGAGAGCACAACTATCGAGCCTACGGATGAGGAAGAAAAGATTCAATGGAAGAAGAAAGATATCAAGGCGAAGAAGATGTTAGTTGATTCTGTAAAGGACCATATTGTTCCAATCATCTCTAAGTTGAAGACAGCAAGAGAGATGCTTAAGACTTTGGTGGAGATGTATGAGATCAACAACACAAGTCGTGCTCTAGCCTTGAAGCAACAACTTCATCATGTTAAGATGGCGGAAGGAGAATTTGTCATCACCTACTTCATGGAGATTTCCGAGTTGAGAGATTAGCTCTCTACCATTGGTCATACTATTGATGACAAGGATTTGACCATGTTGGCTCTTAATGGTCTTCCTTCATCTTCGGAGTCTTACATTCAAGGTATAAGTGCAAGATCAAAACTCCCTAAGTTTGATCGTTTGAGGGTAGACTGTATTCAAGAGGAGTCGAGGTTGGCTGCGAGAGATATTGGTCGAAGCTCTACAAATGAAGACCTTCATGTACTTTCCACTCAATCCTTCAAGAAGAAAGGGAAAGGTGGAAAGAAAGGATATTTCAAGAGGAATAGAGATAAAGAAGTTGATGGTGTTCCTGCGTTCAAGAAGAAGTGGGACCTCTCTCGTGTTCAATTTTTTAGATGTGAAAAGTTTGGTCACTATGCCAAGGATTGCCCAACTTGGCCTAATCAGCATGCTTCATTTGCGGATGTGGATAAGATCTCTCCTTAGAATGATTCTAGGGAATTTCTATTCTAAGTCATGGGCCCGTGTTCAAGCCATGAAGGTTGTGTATTGATCTGAGCGCAAGAGCAGCATATCGTACTGTGTCCACCCATCAGTTAATTTAAGAGATAAGTATTCTTTGGTTCGATTGTAATTACCCTTCTAGGCTAAAATTCAGTTTGTTGAGTTGTATAAAATCTGACATTATTTGCTTGGATTACGTGTGACCAGTAAATAGTGATCACTGGGATAAGATTCTTTAGAATTAAGAATTATTCATTGCAAGTTGCAAGTTGTTTCATGCTAATTTCTGAGTGTGACTCTGAAATAAAAGGAGAACTAAAATTACAATCATGATTGATTTTCTATATGCATGATCTATGATTCTGTGTAGATTGTCTTTTGTTATGTTGAGATTAGCTCTTCTGAGAAAATGGAAGAAAGACATGTCAAAATCAACAAAGATGAATGATGAATTAATTATCTGGGGTTACTCAGGAGATCCTGATTTCAATGAGATAAGTATTGCATGGTTGAATAATGTTCATGAATTGTTATGTAGTTATTAATTCATGCTATAACATTGAGATAGTCAATCATGTATGCTTCTAGCAATGGTACTTCTGTTTGAGATAGTTGAGTTCCATGAACTATTAGTAATCTCTTCTTAATGCTTTCAAGACGGATCAAGAAGCGTAAGAGACTGCTTTCAAGAAGAGCTTGATGCATCTTGTAGGTTGAAGAATGGAAACACTGCTTGCAGCCATGAGACTGGGTGAATGGCTGAAGACATCTCTTCGAAAAGGAAGAATTAACCTTCAGAGGGAGTTCTATGTCTCGCTAAGAATAAGTAAGGGTTGCAGTGTTGCAAGGCGAGATGCTAAATCCTTGAAGTACCTCTTCAGTAGTTGAGATCAGAATTGCTCAAGTCAGTCAACCTGGATTTAACATTGGTAGCTCCGTAAACCTATTCACAATAGTGTGATCTAGGATGAGGTCGAAGAGGACAGCCCTGATTCTCTACAGAGGTGTGCGCTGGTAACCATTTCTCTAAGGCAAGCGTTGCAGGCAAATCTTGGACGATGAGGTCAAGAGGTTGATGCAAGTGCTTGAAGATTCAGAGGGAGCCTACTGAACCTAAAGAAGATGGTTGTGTTGTTGTTCGGAAGAGTACCTCTGGATGTTGTTTCAGGTTGAGGTCTGTGATAATATTCTGGTGTAGCAGGAAGTAGTCTTCTATGGCATTGAGTACAACAGAGGCCGAGTACATTACAGCTTGTGTGGCAGCTCAAGAAGCAGTGTGGCTTCAAAAGCTCCTTGCAGGATTGTTTGGACAATCATTGGAGCCGACTATCATCCATTGTGATAATCAAAGCTTTGAGAAGCTTTATGTCATTCTAGTGTTTCATGACAGAATTAAGCATACCACTATATCAGAGATATGGTATTTGAGGAAAGCAATTCAGTTGAGGTATATCAGCACTGATTAGCAGATGGCAGACATTCGCAACAAGCATCTCTTCAGGATAAAGTTTGTGTACCTTCAAGACAAGCTTGGTATGGTGGAGAATCAAGCCCTAGCTAAGAAGGAGTCTCAGTATCAGTGATCCTCTTTAATGCATTTCTCTTTGAGAGAGATTTGAGGTGCAAGCCCTTGTTAATGCATTTCTCTTTGAGATTTGAGGTGAAAGCCCTTGTTTCCACCCTTTGGGAGAGCCATAGTGGATGTCATGTGTGTGACTCCATGACAACATCATGTGAGAGAGTTTGTGATGATTTTCTTGTACTTGTGTTTTCACCCTCTGGGAGAGCCATGGTGAACGTCACGATGAGGTGATAACATCACGTTGAGTGATGAGCACTTGTACATACCATCCATGGGAGTAGCCATGATGGTTGATATCACGGTGAGGTGATATCTTTCCTTTCCACATATGGGTGTAGCCATTGTGGTTGACATCACGATGAAGTGATATGTCTTATACAGCTAGAAGTATCCTCCCTAGCTGAGAGGGAGTGTTGATGATATTAGCAACGTCGGGCGAATTCTTCTAGCCCAAACCGATATATAGAGAGCAATTTGAATTGTAGCCTAACAGCTATTCAAATTGCAAGATCGATCTCTTGAAGAGGCACTTCCATGTATTGAGTCCGTTATCTATTTCTATGAAGAGGCATGTCCATTTATTGAGGCTGTTATCTATTTCTATGAAGAGGCACAATTTGCATTAAATAATATTTAATTATGATGGAGGTGCGATTTAATGAAGAAGTCCGAACTCCTTGCTAAGGGCGACATCATATTTGTTATGGGCGCGATTTGTTATGAAGAGATGCTTTCTTCTTGGTGGCCGACTTGTTATGAAGGGTCATGTCCTTTCTCCAATACATTATATATTTAGTTGATGTTTACTCATTGTTGATTATCCATTTTGTGTTCATCATTTAGTCTAAGGTGCGAATAAGAGAAAGGAGCAGATCAGTTCGGTTCATCATAGAAGGCTGAGTTTATCATTCTAGTGCATTATCATATTGCTGTGTGAGCATTAGATTGTGGTGCCTTCTCTTGGCCTTGATATCGGCCTCTATTGCAAAGGAGATTCTATTTGGTTTTCAATATATAAGTGATATATTGTTGCTGGGTTTTTCTCCCTCAGGTTGGA
>CM021102.1:536195535-536225706 GCA_007115665.2 Sequoiadendron giganteum | reverse complement strand
TGGCCGAGTATGTGGCCCCATTAAACTGACCATTCTGTTCCCTATCATTCCCATTTTTCCCTTCCTCCATTTTCACATTTGTTGTTTTTGTTTCCGGAACAGTTTGTTTCTACCATTTTTGAACGATTCCCCCCATCGATCCTCCCCTACAGAAAGGGATTGTAGTCACCAAGATAACAGTAAAACTAGAAATTCGATCAAATTAAATCTTTTAAAACACATTGCGAATGAAAGTTAAAAAAAGGAACCGTGTAGAAAAAAAACCGCTAATCTCATTCTTTCTTTACTCCCACATTCAACATAAGTCCTCCCCTGCAGAAAGGGATTGTAGTCACCAAGATAACAGTAAAACTAGAAATTCCATCAAACTGAATCTTTTAAAACACATTGCGAATGAGGCCAGGATCGTGCCCTGGGCGAATTTGGCGGCATGGATGCCCCTCAGTCCTTAGCTCTAAGCTAAAGAGGTGCACGTGTGGGCCCATATCGGGTTCCTAAATCGTCTATGTGGTGGCCTTCGTTGGTTGGCAGCTTGCAAGCTTCATGCCTCTGCTATCTCATTCTTTCTTTACTCCCACATTCAACATAAGATTAAATATGGTGGAATCAACTCTTATAAATACACTTCGCCTTAAAAAAAATAATTAATTAAAGTTAGGAACTATGTATCATATTCCTTTCATTTTTTCTCTTATTATTTGTTTAATAATTTTTATGAAATTTTAAAAGTATATGATAAAAGTGTTCAAATAATATTAAATTTTAAATAATGAATTAAAAATGTGGTTTCATCCGTGGTACCGGAGCAAGGAGTAGGGGGTCGTGCTACCCGAGTAAAAATTAATTTTATTTTATAAAATAGTCTTAAATACAATCAATATATATTTAAAAAATTATTATTATTATAAAATCTCTTAAATAAATTAGAAAAAGTAATTATAAATAGTTTTAACACAATCAATATATATTTAAAAAATAATAATAATTATAAAATCTCTTAAATAAATTAAAAAAAGTTATTATAAAATAATTCTTAAGTAAATAAAAAACTTAATAATTTTTAGATGGTTTTAATTCTTTTAAATACTTACTTGTGTTCCAATTTTTATATATGATCATGGTATATAAAATAATTCTTAATTAAATCAAAATTTAAATAAATTTTTAGATAGTTTTAATTTATTTAAAAATTTAGTTGTGTTTCAATTATTATATATGATCATGGCATGGCATTTTGTGTCTTACTACTATTGTTGATATCCATTATTTATTTAAAGTATGAGAGGTATAAGTATGGTTATAGTTCAATGGGAGGAATCATTTTGTTAAATATTTTTAATTTAATGGAATTCAAATATTTTTTTATGAATGAAAAAAAGAAAAAATGATATTAAATTTAAATATTATTAATTTTTCTACAATTCATGATCATTAATATGTTAGAAATTATATTTGATACTAATTAATTAAAAGTACTAGAAAATATTGATCATTAGAGTTATTAAATAAAATAAAATAAATCTTGAATAACTGTAAAGTAAATAAATAAATTTTAAATAAATAATTTTTTTTAATCGAAACACTAAATGAAGAAGTATATATGTTATTGTATCAATAATTTTACATTAAGATTATTTTTAAAGTTGGATAATAATATTATATAAATTATATATATATACTATCATCAAAAAATCATTGTATACATTAAAGACACTCAAGCATAACAAAAATATATTTAAACAAATTAAAATTATAAAAATAACTCATATATGGTTTCAAGAGTTAATTAATGAAAAAGGAGAGACAACAAGGCAAGTGGCTACCAAACTCTCCAATAAAAGTGAGAATGTAAGAGATCATAACTTCTCAAGGCTTTTTCAATAAAAGGAGGGTGCCATTGAAGGACTAAGTCTAATATAGAGGTTAGATGAATTCAATATATTTCAAATGTGGATAAGATTATCCTCAATTCTTGATAAGAATAGGGATGGTCCAGTAGAAGATGACACTTTGATTTTGCATCTTTTTTATAAAGTGCACACCTATTAGGGATCTAGAATCCCTTTTGCTTGATATTGTCCATCAAATTATCAAGCAAAAGGGATTCTAGATCCCTAATAGGTGTGCACTTTATAAAAAAGATGCAAAATCAAAGTGACATCTTTTATCGAACCATCCCTTTTCTTATCAATAATTGAGGATAATCTTATCCAAATTTGAAATATATTAGATTCATCCAACCTTTATATTAGACTTAGTTCTTCAATGACACCCTCCTTTTATTGAAAAAGTCCTTAAGAATTGATGGTAACCCTCACATACTCACTTTTCTTGGGGAGTTTGGTAGCCACTTCCTTGCCTCTTCTCTCCTTTTCCATGAATTAACTACCTAATTTATTTGATTTATAATATAAAAATATATATTCTTCAGTTATTTACTTTACGTGGGACTTGAAAAGTAGGAGGTGTTTATCCACAACATGTCAAATTGTGATATTGCTATCAAAATTCAACCATGTAGTTTTACTTGCAAGCTAAGTGGGCTTAACCTTGGAGAAAACTTTTTGGTTAAGCGCGCTTGAATTGGAATAGTACTAGGATGGGTGACCTCCTAGGAAGGACATCCCTTACATGCAATGAGTGCTAAATGGACCATTCATTATCATGAGAGATGGGTTCTTGTGAACCACTACTCATGAAACATGGTTTAATGAGTTTGACTCTAAAACTACACTGTTGAACCTGATAGCAATATCACAATTACTTGAGACTTGTTTTATTTACTTTATAGTTAGTTTTATTACTTTAGAATAGTTTATTAGTTTAAGAGTTATTTTATACTTTTCATTTTTTAAATATATTTTTGTTATGTTTGAGTGTTTTAATACTTTTGTGATGATAATATATATGTATCTTATGATAATATATTTATAGATTATTATGATCCTACTTTTAAAATAATATAAATATACTAATGTAAAATTGTTGATATAATAATATAGATACTTCATTTAGTATTTGATACTTTATTTTTATTTATCTAAGATTTTTTATTTTTTTTACTTTAGAACTATTAAAAAAATGTATATTATTTAGTCAAGAGTTATTTCTATTTATATTTCTTGTATTTACTTGAAATAACTCATAAAAAACTCTAAGAAAATAAAATAATAACAATCAATATTTGCTTGATTAGTATCAACTATATTTTCTAACATATTACAACAAAGACTAATTCCAATAACACTAATTAAAATGATTTATGAAAATATAATTTTTAAATGAAAATATTTAACAATAACATAGAAATATAAATAACTTTTAAAATACTATAATTCATTAACATTCATTGAACATTATTTCTATAATTCATGTTAATGAACTTGAATTCATTTTCTTTCTCCTCTTCATACATAAAAACTATGTTTGAATTCTATTAAATTAGAAATATTAAACAGTAATGAATGCCCCATTTAAGGATAATCACTTGTATCTTTCATACTCTAAATAAATAATAGATATCAACAATAATAGGAAGATACAAAGTATCATGTCATGATATTATATAAAAATTGAAACATAACTAAATATTTAAATAAATTAAAACTATCAAAAAATTATTTAATTTTTTATTTACTTAAAGAATAATTTTACATGCCATGATCATACCCCAAAATTTCCAAGACTAGCACTATAAAGCCATCAATGAATCCAAGAAATTAGCAAGTTTCTCCCTCAACAAACGTCTCGAGCTGTGCATGCGCATGTTTTTTCTATAATTTACCATCATTTCACCTTTTACATCATAGTTCGAAAATAATATATTTCTTGATTTACTTAAATTTTTGAATCTTTTCCACAATTCCAAAAATAAATACATTTGATAAAAGTTTTATCCAACATTACAAAAATATAATTCAACACATTATTATTTCATAATTAAACTTCAACTTTTCATGGTAAACATTATCAATTAAAAATAAAACACCATTAAACGGACTTCTAAACAAAATAATTTAATTTAATTATTTAATTAATAACTATATATATACTTCATATTTCCGAATATTAATTTATTTAGTTATTATCTTAAATTCTCCTTTTACATAAATTGTCTTGTAACTCAAATTTTAATTTAATTCACCAATTACACAAGGCCATCAAAATAAAGTTCTCCAAAATCAACTATATAATAACCAACAAAATTCATAACATATCAAATAGACGACTTACCAAATTAATAAGTAGGACAAAAATGGAGGGGCATTACAGATCAAGGCATACCAATTCTATCTATAGACTTCACATGGAGGATGTGGTTAATTCCTCTATTACATTGTGTGAAGGAAACATACAATGATATGCAAATCCTACAAAAAAATATGTTGCAATACCTCTCTCACCATTATTCTACATAGCTCTTCCAAGTTCTTTACACTCAACCATGTGAAACCAAAAATCCAAGAAGAATACCATGACTAAAGAGATAAACTGTAAATAAAACCATATCCTTGTTCCAAACTAACATGTACCAAGTTGTGTAATGTAAGATCTCCTTCACCATTCCCAAACTGAAAGGATATCAACATCTAGCATTCAAAAAAATGAAAACATGGTAGAAATATATGTAAACCTCTCATATCAAAGATAGATCAAACCAACCAATCATTCCCACAATAGAGGAAATAAGCCCAAAGCCACAAACCATTTCCTATACCTCTCCAAGTAAGTCCTTAGAACTAGAACAATAGCTCAAGACCAAAATAAGGAGAACAGAAGAAATCCATATAACCATGTATCTTCTTCTTAACAATTCCTTAAAACTTTTATATTCAAGAATGGATTTGATAATCAGGTGGTTAATACCTCTCATATCATTCACCTACTGAGTAGAACAAGAGTGGGATACAATATTGTCATATGCATACAACACCAAACAATGGTAATCTTCTCTTCAGGTCCATAATAGATTCACATCCACAACTAGGTGTAATATCCTCGATCTTTCTTCTAAAATCCTCATCAAAGAGTAACCATATCAACATATGATCCCATAAATAAGATATATCTTAGCCTCACCCAAGTCTCTCTAGTATCCATGAGAATCCACCAATCAATCCATACCAACTTCAAATGCAGCCCTACAAAATCATGAAGCTCCAAGCAAATGATTAATACTCAAATCCAAAGAGAACAAATAAGATCAATGCCAAAGTTCCAACTATAGAATCAAGAACATATCATGACATTATGATCTAACATCCCCTTCTAGGAGATCACATGAAATAACCATCCATCATCAAATGACAAATCAACATCACTACCAAATATCCCACTGAACTTTATAACCAAGCTCTCCAAGCATCGTGATAACCATCTCTTCATTGAAGATCCTACATGGCCCCAATATAATCTAAGAACTAACCACCATGAGCTCCCAAAAGGTAAGGTACAACCACAATCTCCAAACCAAGACGATACGAATACTACATATATTTTGCCAATAAAACCAAATATGTCATTCGATTCTCAATGCAATCTAAGATAGAATCCAAGAGATCCTTATGACAACAAAAACTATTACAAAAGACCATTCATCTTCTAATCAAATATTATCCATGGCTCACTACACACTAAAATAACTTAGAACTAAGATCTTGAAACAAAGAAGATAGAACACATTATGAAATTGCATAAAGCTCCTATTGAAAGTAATATCGAGTTATACATGGCATCATGTCATTTCCAATCTCTACTCAAAGTGAACAAAACTTCTTGTGCACCATAAAAAACTGTTATAGATTCAAATGAACAACTATATTAGGTACTCCTAATAACCATCTCTCACTGTAATAAGCATACCAATGTAAAAGTGATGACCAATAATATGGCCTACCAAATAGAATCCACATTAGACAATTTACAAGATATGCACATATGCAACATCTCAAAGGAGAAATACATAATCAATGCTCCAATCTCAAATAACTGAAAAATAGATTCAACCCCATATTAGTATCATGCAAAACATAGATGATAAGGTATAACATGTGTATTTCCAAGACTCAAACACTAGAATCAACACTAGATCTGATTTTACAAACAAACCCGCATAGGAGTAACCATATATCAATAAGAACCATCCAAGAATCCATGCAAACCTATAACTATCTTCATCTAGAACACCCTGAATATAGTCTCATAACAGATCTACATGCCATATATTTTAGTTAACATGCAAAACCATCTTTATAAATATGAAATCCATATAATCAACCAGATATTCACATCAAACATGCCATCTGTGTAAATTCCACGCTAATGTTTTGTAAACTTGGTGGTATCCACTCAATTCAAATGGTCAACTAACTGAATAGTCCACTTTACACTACTTAAGACTACATTAAATCATCTACCAAGGTGCGTAAGCTTATGATGGTGCAGCATTATATATGCCTTCATGGACTTAAACTACCTAGACTATCTTTCTGAAGTCATTCTAATTGCTAGAAATTCACAAAATTGTAAGATAGACAAATGTATAAACTAAAACTAGTTGCTACGGGTACCTACAGTAAAGGTTGTGACTAAACTATTGCAAATGAAATGAAACTATGTTAATTAAAAACTTGTTAAAGACTACTAACTCAACTAAACTATCCTCTGAAGTGTTACTAATAATCATTACATGCATGTTCCTAAGTATTCATTCATAATAAGAAAGAAATAAAATTCCAATTAACTTGCATACAATTCATGAACAATGATAAACTAATAACAACTATCAACATAAATAAATAACTAAAAGGTGAAGTGAAGAACAATACCTTGAGTGGCATGCTCAAGTAATTGTTCCCACTTTAGCTAAACTCAATCTAACTAATAGAATTCATGCATTCCATGAATTGATCTCTATTTATTGCATAATATAAAAAATTATAAAATATTCTTACACAAATCGTACTCAATAATTCTGTAGATTCATGTTTCAAACTAAGAATAACAGATAACATAAAATTGTGAAAAAACAACTAACTAACCTATGGATTCAACCAACAGTTATATACAAAATGAGGGAATCTTTATTGAAAGCAACAAATTAAACAAAATCATTAATTCCACTCACATATATATTTAGAGCGTGGATTTAAGACTTAGAATTATTCAACCTACAATTGAAAAAGAAGGAGAATCCTATCAAAACTAAAACTCTGTCAAAACAAAATGCATGCAATCATATGTCCATTTGTCAAAGTCCCATTTAAGAAAGACCTCTTCTTCAGTGTTTATTAACTGGTTATAATAACACACATTCTATCTTCATTAAGTTCTTTCAACCAATAATCATCACGTTCAACTGTTTCTACAGTTTCCCCTGTTTCAGTGTCCAATGCCCCTTTTGCTACGAGTTCATCCTACAACTATTGTGTATCATGGTTCCTCATTTAGCTACAAACAAGTTAGATTCACAAAACATGTACACAAGGATAACCATCATAATTAAACATAGCATTCCATCAACATTCCCATCCACATATTCATATAAACCATTTAATGATAATATATTAAACCATCATTCCATCACCATGTTTTTGGGTTTAGGTTTGCATAATGGACATAAAAAGGATAGTATGATATGGAATATTGTTTAGTAAGTATGTATAAAAATATCTTAAAGTCTACATAAAACTAACATAAAATAAGCTATTATCTAGACCTATCAATCTGAATAATGGAATAAGCACAAATCTACAAACCTACAACTGAAATCAATATTAAATTGTAACCTAATAGGTTAACTAAAATTTCCAAGAGCTTATTCTTACATTGGTGGTTGTCGTTGCACCAAAAGATCAACCTGTTAATGCCCAATACAACTACCAAATTTATACAAGATCCACAGGATGCAATTAAGCCATGTCACGAACCCAAGTGTCACACTACACCAAGGAGACCAAGGGACACACCATCTTGCAACAATCCCCCCAACGCAAGTGAGGAGTTCAAACCCATGACCTAGGCTCTTATACCAATTGTTACATTGGTGGTTGTCATTGCATTAAAAGATTGACATGTTAATGCCTAATACAACTGTTAGATTTATACAAGATCCACGGGAGGTGTTTAAGCCATGTCATGAACCCAAGCTCCACACTACACCAAGGAGACTAAGGGACACACCATCTTGCAACACTTATAGCATATAAAACATATCAACTCCACATTTCACAAAGATTTTAGTGGCTTATCTTCTAGTTCTTTCAAGTAACTAAGGTATAAAACCATGAAGCCAACATAAGCACTCCATTTTGTAGTCCAAATCGAGGATGTTTCTCAATGTGACTAGGATGTCTCTACCCATCCAACATGAACACCTTCTCACTGCACATGACCAAAAGCTAAAGGAAAAAAACTACCAAACAAGAGGATATACACATATTGTCAAATAAGAGCTCCAATTTACTATAATATAACCAACTCCATAAAGATCCATAGTCATGAGCTTCCAATGCCCAACATAGATCACATTGACAATATCCGTGGCTTTCGATCTCACAAATCTGCAAAAAAAGGTTAGCTCATAGAACATAAATTGTTGCCCCAAAATCCTTCCAACAACCTCCAATTCCTTCTAAAAAATTCCCACAATCTTTCCAAGCTAACAAATCAAAAAAGAAGGAATACCCAAAACCTAGTTCACCTTAACCTCTGATACCAAATGATGAGAAATAAACAGGTTCAATACTGATTGTTGGGAAATTCAATCTCTAACCAAAAATCACTTCAAAGGATGAGATTCAAGGCTTGTACTACAAAAAAATGAAAATATGAAAATTAAGTTTCCTTAATATAGAAATACCATGATTAGATTCATCTTCTTCGTGATGCCAAAAAATAGCCAACATATCATGCTTGTAAACACTACCTCATGTGAACTTATAACAACAATAAATAAATAATGTAATCACCATAAGATAGCAAAAATGAGGCACAATCAGAAACACAAGATCATCACATAACATAGGATTTACGCGGAGAAACCCTTGTGAGAATGTTGTACCCAAACCATTTTTATTTTATTTTTTTGCTTCATTAAGGCATTTTGCTTAAAATGGTCTAAACCTTGTAAAAATGATGTCAAAACTCATTTTTTGGGAAAATAAAGTATGGGCTTTTGGTCAGTGTGATGTTAGGAAGATACAAGAAAATTTTGAAAATTTTGAAAATTAGGGTTTCAAACCCCTATTTTTAGGTTAAAAACCCTAAAAATAGAAACTTGTCAGAATTGGCTGAAATTAATTTTGATTAGCTTATTTTGTATCACGATCACAAAGGTAAAGTCAGTTTCAGTTAAAAGTCAATTTAAGCCTAGTGGGTAGTTTTCACTTTTTCAGAAGAAAAGTTAGGACCCTCGAGGTCGTCAATGGCAATTGGCTAGTACCAAGTGTCAAAATCTAAGCCTGAAACTCAAAGCAAAAGATTCTATGGAGAAAGATGTTGTAAAAGATGCCTCATTTCGGAGGGGATTTTCAAATGGCAAAAATTGGAAAAAATATTCTAAGTCTGGAAACACTTCACTTTGTAACATGGGAGACACTTGCGCAATCAATGTGCAAGTCAACTTTGTAGTGTTTGTACACGTAAAAATGGTAAAATATACTCATGCGCATGCATCAGTAGCAGTAATGATTCTATGTGATCAACTTAGCAAGCAACACGGTGTTCGCAGAGAGAGAAATGGAGAAAAATATCAAGTTTAGAGAAAATATATGTCCCTGTAGCTCAAGGGTACCCTTCAATTTGGAGGCTTAGATTCAATTGTTTCTAGTTGCAAATACATTCAATCTCTTCGGTTTTTAGTCAGCTTTCTAACAAGCTATCAAGCGAGTCCATCCAATTTGCGGAACTCCGAAAATCGGAGGCGGAAGCAGAAGTTACGGAGAATTTACACATTATAGAGATAGTCAAATTTGCAATTTATGCGCCCCTATAGGCCAAGGGCACCCTTGAATTAGACATTTCAGATGGATGAATTTGCAAATTTTGTTTCCAAGGGATCTCTTCTGATTCAGCCCAGCTCCACGATGCATCCAATTGTGAGATCATCAAATGTGCTGAGTGACCATGGCAGTTGTTCCAGTGAGCACATAAAACAAAGGGAAAATAAAAGTGGAAATATCAAATTGTAGCTCTACATGCTAGGGGCACCTAGCCTTTTGGCCTGCTAGATGAGGTTTTTAGCAGCCGTCATCTTCAGGAGACCTATGCAAAATCCTTCTAGCTATTCAATGAATCCAATTGTCAACCGTCAGGGTTTTTCAAACACCTGTGGATGAAGAATCAGTGGATAATACTAAAGAATGAAAACAAGCAAAAAAATGGCTAAGTATGGAATTTACATACTCCCTTGAAAAAGGTGCCCTTCTACGGGAGGTCTTAGAAGTAGTTTTCTCGCTTCGTCACTTCACAGAACATCTATTCCAAGTTTTTTCAGCTTCCCAATGAGATCAATGACGTGCGTATCAAAGCAATCCAACTCCCAATAGCAAGGGTCAAAGTATAACGTTCAGTTGAAAGTTATAATTTGTAAAATCATTCAAAAATGTATTTTGCTCCCCTGTAGGTCAAGGGTGCCCTTGCATTTGAGGGCCTTAAACTAACATTCACATGTTGCACATACAATCATCCTTTGCGAAATTCTTCTAGCTACGCGATGGATCCACCATCCAGTTGATGGGAGTCATCATTCATTGGCAGTGGTAGATTGAAGCACGAAATGGAAAAATAGAAAATTGGTTGTCTGGTGTCGTGTGCAGTCTTTTTGAGAAAGGAACCCTTATTTTTGAGGTACCAAACTCAGTTTTTGGCACTCGCAACTCTCAACAGACATTTCATCAGATTTGTTTTGGCTATGCAGTGGGTGTGTCAGCTTAGCTCCAGGATCAACTGGGCACCTGGAAACTAGAGTTCAAATAGAGGTTGTGGTGACAATTTCAATGAGCTACAAAATAGGAACTTAGCTAAAAAAACTCAACTTTTGAAGGAGGATGCCTAGAAAGTCAAAATTTGACTTTTTGGAATCAGCATGCAATTGTAATCCAGCCCATAAAGGTGGAATTCAGTTCACTCAATTAAATAATATTAAAATCTTCAGTTTCACTAATCAATTTTGCTTGAGGCGTATTTCTTCAATGTTTTAAAGGTGGAGCCTATTTTGAGACCTAATGTCAGTTTTGCATGTTGAGTTGAACTGAACTATAAAAGGTGGCACCTATTTCTAACTCCAAGTTAGTTTTGTTGGATGTTGTGGTTAAGTTACTGATATGTGGTTGTCATTGATGTCAACACTATTATCATTGGTGTCTTGAAGGTTGTATATGTCGAGAATATTGAGAAAATTATAATAAATATAATAAAGACTATCTGTGAAGCTGTGAAGTTCAGCATGTTGGAAAGTTCAGTATGTTGGTATTCAAAATTTTTAGATTAAAGGGTTTGTTGTTGAGTCTGTCTAGTGTATCTACTAGAAGTTTCAAAGGTGTGCATCAAGATTTGAGCAAGTTGTGAGTTTATGTGTTCCTACAGTTATTCTGTTACTGTAGCTAGTGTTTCTGGAAGAAGAGAATGTGACTATGATAATTTGAGTTGTTGTGTATTCTCCTGTGATGTTCGTTGATGTTTCTAGATCATTCTCTATCTTTGTTGCACGTTCGCATTGATCTATGTGCTCATGATTGGAGATTTTTCCTTTGCATGTTCGGGTTTTCATGTTCTTGGATGACATGATGGTTGTAATGTGTTGTGGATCCTTGTAGATTAATTTTTGAATTTTTGGCACATTCGAGGATTTTTTTTTAGGTCTTCATTATGTTGTGAACGACTTTGGTTGGTGCGCATAGAGATTTGTTCATGAATTGGGTCGACAATTTGTATTCATTTATCATTTTATTTTTGGCCGACAAAGTTGTTGATGTAATTACATGTAGCAAATATATAAGAGTGATTTTCTTCTTCATTTGAGATGTATATGTGTGTGTGTAGTGTGAAGTATACAAGTGCTATGTGAATAAAGATCATATCATTCGATTGCAGAGCAGAGTGTGAAGAAGATTGAGTGAAGTGTGAAGAAGTGTTTTTGTGCTTAACCAGAAGTGTAATCAAGCTTTTGAAGAAGCTAATTTCTTAGTTCAAATCCTTCATATGGTTTTAATTTGAATGTCTTTATAAGACAGTGTGTCTTCTTTGAGAAGTGAGCTCTAGGCAGTGTACCTGAATGCATGTGCATTCCCATTATTTATCTCTATACTTTTAACAGGGTATAATATTGTGGACTGACATCCATCGTGGTTTTTCCCCTAATAGGGTTTCCATGTATAAAATCTTGGTGTTCATTGTGTTTTTGATGTGGTGATTGTTTATGCTTAATGTTCTTTCATCAGATTTGAGAATAAGTTAAGTAAAGTTTAATAAGTTTGAATAATTTGTGACAATTGATTCACCCCCCCTCTCAGTTGTCTATCCTTGTTTTGCCAACAATTGGTATCAAAGCAGGTTCCTCTGAAGAATTTTAATAGCTTGAGGTGATCCGAGAAGGAATCATACACAAAGGATATTCCTAGATTTGATGGAACAAACTACTCTCTTTGGAAGGCTAGAATGAAATGTCATTTGAAGTGCATTGGTGAACCCTTCTGGAAGATTACAAAGAACAGATATGTTATTCCTCAGAATGGTCCCTCTACTCTTGATGAGATCAAGGAAACTAGAACTAATATTAGGGGTATAGAAGCATTGTTGAGTGCTCTGACAAATTCAGAGATGACAAATGTGATGGATCTAATAATAGTTCATGAGATCTGAAAGAAGCTGGAAACATTGTATGAAGGATATGCACAAGTGAAAGTTGCTAAGCTACAAAGTCTAAAAGGCAAGTGGGAAAAATTGAAAATGGACGAAGATGAAAACATTATTTCTTTCATGCAAAAAGTAAATGAACTAGTGATGGGTATTAGATGTGTTGGTGGAATCTTGGATGAAGAAGAGATTGTAGCTAAAGTGCTCGGATCATTTCCTACTTCTTACAAAATAAAAGCTCATGATATTGAAGAGCTCAAGATAGTAACACATGTGACAAGAGATATGTTGATTGGTAAGCTTGTTGCCTTTGAGTTGAGTGAATTTGGTAACTCTACCCCTAAGACAAAATCTTCATTTAAAGCTACTGTATCTAAAAGAAACAAACAAAGATATGATCTGGGATCAAGTTCTAGAAAGACATTCAAGTACGAAGATGAGATGAAATAGATTGAAGATGAAGAAAGAGAGTTAGAAGAGTTGGAAGCACTGATTGTAAAAAGAGAAGCCAGAGGACAAGGTAAGTACAAAGGAAATTTTCCTATTAAATGTTTCTCTTTTAATAAGATAGGTCATTTTGCATCAAGATGTCCTGAAAGAGTTCCTAGGTTCAAACCAGATAAGCCTAGATTTCAAAAGAAATGTTATTATGCTGAAGAAGGTGTTACTGATGAAGAATCTAATAAAGAGAATGGAAATGAGGATGGATGGGTATTTATTGCTATCAAGGAAAATGGTCTGGTATCCACTGAATCTTCTAATAATAAGAATGTTGAGAAAGCTCTCACAACTAGAATTGAAGAAAAGGATGAGTGGGTGATTGATAGCGGATGCTCACATCATATGACTAGTGAAAAAAACAATTTTGTAAGCTTGGAGAAGTATGACGATGGTCTTGTAAGATTTGGAGATAACAATGCTGGTGTGATTTGTGGCAGAGGCATGGTTTCTCTTGGTGGTAAAAATAATACTGATGATGTCCTTTATTTAGAAGGCTTGAACCATAATCTATTGAGTGTTGGATAGATGGTCGACAAAGGATACAATCTTCAGTTCAAAGATGGTAAGTGCAGGATACTGGGAAGTTCTAGAAATGTAATTGCTTCAGGTACAAAGACAAGAGGTAATTTTTCACCTGAATGCTGCTAGTGAAAGTTGATTAATTTCTCATGTTGATGAAAGTTGGTTATGGCATAGAAGGTTGTGTCATGTGAATTTTGATAACATTGTCAAGATAAGCTCCACTCAAGCAGTAAGAGATCTTCCTAAGCTAGTGAAGCCTACTAACACCATATGCAAGGGATATCAAATGGTAAAATAGACTAGAGTTTCTTTTTAGAGAAAACAACATCATTCTAATGGAGTACTGGATTTGGTGCATACTGATCTATGTGGTCCCTCCAGAATCAGAAGTCTTCAAGGAGAAAGATACTTTATGTTTCTTATTGATGATTACTTTAGGATGATATGGGTTGCTTTCTTGAGAGAAAAAAATGAAGCATTAGAGAAGCTCACAACTTTCAAAGCTATGGCCGAGAATGAGACAGGTTTGAAGATCAAATGCTTAAGGTCAAACAGAGGTGGTGAGTTCACTTCCCGAGAGTTCAATTCTTTTTGTGAAGAGCATGGAATCAAACGACAGTTATTTGCTCCTCGGACTCCTCAACAAAATGGAGTTGTGGAGAGAAAGAACAGAACAATTATAGATGCTGCTAGATCTATGATGTTGGAAGGTAATGCACCTCATATCTATTGGAGAGAATTTTTAAGCACTGTTGTGTATACTCTTAATCGGGTAAATGTCAATGGTAATTCTGGTGAGACTCCTTTTGAGTTGTGGTTTGGTTATAAGCCTACTGTTAAATATTTCAAAATATTTGGAAGTAGATGTTACATCAAGAAAGATGAAGATATAGGCAAGTTTGATGCTAGGAGTGATGAAGGAATTTTTTTGGGTTATTCTACTAAAAGCAAGGCCTACTGGTGCTATAATAGAAGATTGAGGAAAATGGTTGAAAGTGCAAATGCCAGAGTTGATGAAGAAACTTCTAGATCATACAGATACTGTGGATATGATTTAGATGACCAACTTGATAGTATTGATAAAAGGAAAAATGTCCAAACAAAGAGTCAAGTCCAAATTATTTTGGTGAATCAAGAGAATCAAGAAGAAGAGGCTAGTGGAAGTGCAAAAGAGAGAAAAAAAGAACCAGAAGTTCAAGATAATCCTAAAGTTCTGAGGTATGTAAAGCTAAATCATTTTGAAGATCAGATTATAGGAGATAAGAACAAAGGTGTGTAAACTAGAAGAAGAATTACAAAGGAGTATTTTCTGATTTCCAAGATTGAGCCCAACAATGTCAATGAAGCATGAAAGATGAACATTGGATGGAAGCAATGAAGGAAGAACTAATGCAAATAGAGAAAAATGATACATGGATTCTTGTTCCCAGACCTCAGGACAAAAATGTCATTGGAACTAAATGGGTCTTTCGGAATAAGCTGAATGAACAAGGTGAAGTGGTCAGGAATAAAGCAGGACTGGTATGTAAAGCGTACTCATAGATGGAAGGTATTGATTTTGAAGAAACCTTTGCCCCTGTTGCTAGAATTGAAGCTGTAAGATTGTTTCTTGCTTATGTTTCTTTTAAGAACTACAAATTCTATCAAATGGATGTAAAGTCAACATTTCTGAATGGTGAGCTAGAAGAAGTATATGTTGAGCAACCAGATGGATTTCAACTGACTAATAAAGGAGATATTATTTTTTGATTGAAGAAAGAATTGTATGAACTCAAGCAAGCCCCTAGAGCCTAGTATGCCAGATTGGATAAATACTTGTTGAAGCTTGGATTTAATAAAGGTAATGCTGATAGTAATCTATATTTCAAGATGGATCATGAGAAAGAGTTGATTATTGAAGTCTTTGTTGATGACATCATTTTTGGAGGTGATGATGATATGTGTATGAATTTTTATGATGAAATGAAGAGTGAATTTGAAATGTCTATGATTGGAGAGATGAAGTTCTTTTTGGGATTGCAAATCACTCAGTTAGATAATGGAATTTTTATATCTCAGTCCAAATATATGAGAGAGATATTGAAAATTTTTGGCATGGAAGACTCAAAGCCTATTGGTACACCCATAGTAACCGAATGCAAGTTAACATAGAATGACGATTCTCCTAAGGCAAATCAGACAAGATACAGCTTAATGATTGGAGGATTGATTTATTTGACTCAGACTAGACCTAACATCATGAATGTTGTATGTATGGTTGCTAGATATCAAGTTGATCCAAAGGAATCTCATGTGACTATTGTAAAGAGAATTTTTAAATACCTAAAAGGGGCAGTTGATTTTGGCCTATGGTATCCTAAAGATGATGATCTTACTTTAAGCACCTTTACTAATGCAGATTGGGCAGGTGATGTGGATGACAAGAAAATTACTAGTGGTGGTGTCTTCTTCTTGGGGAAGAAGTTGGTATCTTGGTTAAGTAAAAAGTAGAAGTCCATTTCCTTATCTACTGCTGAGGCATAATATATTGCTTCTGCAAACAATTGTACTCAAGTAATAAGGATTAAGTAGATGCTAAGAGATACCAGAATTGAGTATGATGAGCCTATTGCTATATTTTGTGATAATTCAAGTGCAATAAAAATTTCTAAGAATTCGGTTCTGTATTCAAAGACAAAGCATATATCTATCAAATATCACTTTTTGAGAGAAAAAGTGAGTGACAAAGAAGTCATACTGGAGTATGTGCCTACTAAGGAACAAATTGTAGACATCTTTACTAAGCCTTTTCTTAAAAAGATACTTTTGATTATCTCAGAGAGAAGTTAGGGGTGATTACCCCTCCTAGTCAGAACTAAGATGCATAGTCTTTGCATCAATATGTGCATGCATAGTCATATCTTGATCCATATTGATGATGTGGTGGCTACTACTTAGGGGGAGTAGTCAGATGATTCAGATATGTGGTTCAAAGCTTGTGTACCTTTTCCATTGATGTCAAAGGTGGAGAAGAGTAATGTGAAAAACTATGGAAGAGCTAAAAGTAAATGGGGAGAAGAATTGTATGAAAAGAGCAATGTGTAAAGGGGAGATTGTTGAAAGAAGAGTTAGTTGTGTCGATGGTGTATTTTCACATCATGTGTTGCCATTAATTCCAAAGGGGGAGATTGTTGGATGTCATGGTTAATTTTCTGATATGTGGTTGTCATTGATGTCAACACTATTAACATTGGCATCATGAAGGTTGTATATGTCAAGGATATTGAGAAAATTATAATAAATATGTTGAAGACTGTCTGTGAAGCTGTGAAGTTCAACGTGTTAGAAATTTCAATATGTTGGTATTCAAAATTTCTGGATTAAAGGGTTCATTTCTAATCCTATCTAGTGTATCTACTAGAAGTTTCAGAGGTGTGCATCAAGATTTGAGCAAGTTGTGAGTTTTTGTGTTCCCACAGTTATTTTGTTACTGTAGCTAGTGTTTCTAGCAGAAGAGAACACAACTCTGGTAATTTCAGTTGTTGTGTATGCTCCTGTGATGTTCATTGATGTTTCTAGATCATTCTTTATCTTTTTTGCACATCCACGTTGATCGGTGTGCTCGTGATCAAATATTTTTCCTTTGCATGTTCGAGTTTTCATGTTCTTGGCTGACATGATGGTTGTAACATGTTGTGGATCCTTGTAGATTATTTTTGAATGTTTGGAATGTTTGAGGATGTTGTTTTAGGTCTTCATTATGTTGTGACTGACTTTGCTTGGTGCGCATAGAGATTTGTTCATGAATTGGGCCGACAGTTTGTATTCATTTATCATTTTATTTTTGGCTGACAAAGTTGTTGATGTAATTCCATGTAGTGGATATATAAGAGTGATTTTCTTCTTCATTTGAGATGTAGATGTGTGTGTGTAGTGTGAATTATACAAGTGCTATGTGTGAATAAATATTAGATCATTCGATTGTAGAGCAGAGTGTGAAGAAGATTGAGTGAAGTGTGAAGAAGTGTTTATGTGCTTAACCAGAACTGTAATCAAGCTTTTGAAGAAGCTAATTTCTCAATTCAAATCCTTCAGATGGTTTTAATTTGAATGTATCTGTAAGACAGTGAGCTCTAGGCAGTGTTCCCGAATGCATGTCCATTCCCATTATTCATCTCTATACTTTTAACAAGGTATAATATTGTGAACTGACATCCACCATGGTTTTTCCCCTAACAGGGTTTTCATGTATAAAATCTTGGTGTTCTTTGTGTTTCTGATGTGGTGATTGTTTATGCCTAATGTTCTTTAATCAAATCTGAGAATAAGTTTGAATAATTTGTGACAACTGATTCACCCCCCCCTCTCAATTATCTATCCTTGTTTTTCCAACAAGTTTCTGTTAAACAAAGTGAGGTCCAATCAAATAATTCATTTTCCAAATCAGGGTGTTTACTTAAAGTGGGAACCTAAACCCTCAAAATTCTTTATTTATTTCAATTAGGTGTCCATTTCTCACTCAATAGATTGAGTGAAAATGAGTTTTATCTTGTGCAAGTAGTATTTGAAGGTGTTACAAGTATTATTTTTCATAATTCCCTTGGAGATATAGGTCCAGATTAATCGACAAACTTTAATCAAGAATATGGTGACTATTTTAGAAGCAAAACCATAAAATTCTATCTTTTGTCTTAAATTATTCTATTCATGTCTTATTTTTTCTCTCGTATGTCCAAGAATTAATTGACTTTTTGACAATTTTTATCATTTGGGTTTGTTGTGCATGATTTTCTCTACAAAACCCATGTGTTAGAATTTTTCAAGAAAAATTTCCCTCGTAGCTTCACTTCTCGAAGCTCTACTTTCTTTTTGGAAATTCCTTTGCATGGTAGAGTAAAAGTCAATATTTTTCAAAACGAAGGATTTGGGTTTGCTTAGAATCATCTTTTGCACAAAACCCATGTTCCAGAATTTTTCAAAAAAATCTGCCCCTGCTACCCCAGTTGCTTTTTTTGGAAAATTCTTTGCATGTCAAGCTAAAAGGCATTTTTTCGGGTTTTTGACGTTGTGGGTTTGCTTAGAATTATTTTCTACACAAACCCCACGTCTCATAATTTTTGGTGAAAATTGTCCTCCGACAGACTATTTTTAGCCTCATCAGGAGTATTTTCGACTTTCCAGAGAAAGTTGTCAAAACATAGTCGTATTTACAGTCAACAAACAAGTTTTTAAAAATACAGTACACAAAAATCAAATTCAAGACCAAGTCGGTCTTAATTCATGACTTCATTGGAACGACTAACACAAATTTGCATAAGGTGAATCCAGAAGTTGACTTGAAAAGGTCAAAAATAAGTTCAAATACACTTCAAAGCATCGAAGAATATGGGTTGCTAGAGGCAGCTTCACTCCCTATTTCAAATCATTGCATAGATTTTGTGATGTCTTGTGTAAAGCCTTAAAATTCTACTACCCGAGAAATTCAATCAGCAAATGGATGGGTGATTTGTAGTCTCAAGCCCTAGGACATTGAGAGGTGTTTTGGTATTCCTTAGCATCTGAACAATTTGGTCATTACCATCGATCAGTTTGAAAAGGAATTCAATGTTGATAAGGACATGTGTCAGAGAAAAATGGTAGAAAGGTGGCTAAAATAGAAGAAAGTTAAATTGGCAAACAATGTGGGTCGTGGAGAATTAAAGGATGAGTGCGCGATTTTGACCACTCTTCTTAATTGTGTTTTTGGTCGCGTAGATGCTCACAAAATTCAGCCTTGGATGTACTACATCATCGCTCAAATTATTTCCAGGTGAGAGCATTATGACTAGGCCTCTTTGGTCAGCGATGTTCTCCATAAGAAGATTATCGGTTTCCTGGTTGCCCACAAATTTCACATGTGTTAGTATCTCGTATACCCGATTGCTTACCAAGGTCAGTTTAGAGGATTGAATACAATGGGGATTCTTAGTGTACATAAAGTTCATCAATACTATGACCATCTTGAGTTCACAAAGTTCGAGTGATATTTCAAGCATGTGCACAAAGTGTTCTTAATGTACACAGTGAGGAATCTAGACCGAGAATTGCATGTCTGTATCTCAACGGTTGCCAGAGAAGCAATGGTAGAATGGGAAGACTGGTTCATTCAATTCCCTACCTATACCTACATTCACGTCTACAGATATGCAATAAATCCAACCATGCTACCTTGTTATCCTTCAAATAAGATGGTTTTCATGGAATTTTTGAGGCAATTACATGATGTTTATTCACATCTATGCCACAAGCGCAAGCCAACTGCCAATTTTCCATTGCAAATAGGAATCTACAGGTGCAAAATAATAGTTGACACCAAGGTTGTGGGCCATGAGTTAGCAATACTTAATCTTAATTACCTTGTTGAAACATGCTCATATGACCCTTGGGGTTATTACTCAGCATGCCTTGGTAATCGCTCTTACCACAAGCCTTCTATGGAGAATTAATGGGTCAACTGCAAGGATGAGTTTGAGGTGCACCGGTGTAGTTACAATAGGTTCACCCTCTCGTAGATATCTATTTTCATGTAAGAGGATGTGGTAGGATTGTTAGATGATGATGGGGATACACTTCCTCAATTCTTTAGAGAATAGGTTGATATGCAACCACTTCCAACTATCGATTGGTTTGCCAATGAATACTCATCTGTCAAAGAGAGATCGAGCAGAGTTATTCAGAATAATATACTCTTCTTCAATAGCAATAAGACAAGGAGGGTAGTCATGCCAAGTATAGAGCCGCCATCAATGGAATCTTCATTTCCATCCTCATCAAAACCAAAACAAAAAAAAAGGAGCAACCCTCCTAAAGGAAACAAAGTGTCTGATAATTCAAAAGGGAAGGCACTTGTTACAAAAACAAATGTGTAGATAGCCACAAATACAGTTCAAAGCATGCTAGACCCAAAGGTACAACCTCCTTTTCCATTGCTAACACCACAATAGCCTCCAGTTCTAATTCACATTGGCTTGGAACTAGACTCGCCGCCACGTAGCAATACCTCTATGCATTCCCTTCATCAAGTTTTCCTATGACTAGCACCGACCCTTCCAGTGAGATTAGTCAAGATTCATCTTGGCTTGAGAATCAACTAGGTAGGAAGAGGAAGTAGCCATCCTACAAACTATACTTCTCAAATCTTGATCATGTCTACCAGGACACACCAAATAAGAGAATAAAGAAGCAAGTTCATGTAGAGAGGAACGCTGACAAGGAGATCATTATAGAGACCGTTGCACCCCCAGAGGACAAGAGATTGTTACAAAAACACATGTGTAGATAGTCACAAACACAACTCAAAGCATGCTAGACCCAAAGGTACAACCTCCTTTTCCATCGCTAACACCACAACAGTCTCTAGTTCCAATTCACATTAGCTTGGAACTAGACTCGCCACCATGTAGCAATACCTCTACGCATTCCCATTCATCAGGTTTTCCTATGACTAGCATCGACCCTTCCAGTGCGATTAGTCAAGATTCATCTTGGCTTGAGAATCAACTAGCTAGGAAGAGGAAGCAGCCATCCTACAAACTATACTTCTCAAATCTTGATCATTTCTACCAAGACACACTAGATAAGACAATAAAGAAGCAAGTTCATGTAGAGAGGAACACTGACAAGGAGATCATAATAGAGACTGTTGCACCCCCAGAGGACAAGAACTTGAATGAGGTAGAAGTTGAAGACTTCGACATCATAAAGGTCAACCTTGGTAAAAGTACATGCCAAATGAAGGTTGATTTCCTTCAGGTTGCAATGGATAGCATAAAGGATAGAGTCATGATGGATAGAGAAGACAAAGCATCCCTCAAGGCTGAAATCCAATAGCTTCGTTAGTATATCTCTAACCTTATGCATAGCACTGAAAATGTCACCGCCTTTCTCCCGCAGATGCTAGAGCTACCAGCAGAGAAAAATAAGCTTAATCAACTAGTTGTATATGGGAAGCAACTGAAAGAATGGGAGGAGGATTTCTTCACAAGGGGTCACTTTGTACTTATAGAATTATATCAGTTGAGGTATAATGCCCACAAACTCCATCTGCAGATTTAGGAATCAAAGGGAGACTTGATGATTGACAAACCAAGAAATGAAATCATGATCTCTCATCTGAGGATGACATATGACTTGATTGCCGATGAAGAAGATAAGGAAGCTATTTTTACTTGGAGAACACAATTAATCTTCAAGGAAAAAATACAAGAGACAATGCCTTCAGAGTTGGTCGAGAGCAGAGAACGCGTGACTAGTGCACTTCAATATGTGAGAAATTTTGTGTCCCAAGTTCCTTGCCAGTATCAACGTGAGGGTTTTCAATACATCGAGCTCGCTGATATTCAATCAGAGTTGGAGGTGCTCATACATGGTATTTTCAATGGAGATTATATTGGTTGTAAGTTAGATCAACTTACAATCATGTCAGTGTTATTTGATGAAGCGGTTAAGAGTAGAGGAGAACTTCAGGGTCAAATCACGGGTGGTGAGGAGATGTTGCAAAGACACAGTGTGTTGTAGAGAAGTATTAGTGCCCCATATGGTGATACAGTCAACAACCTCGTGGAGGGGTTACTTGCTCAAGATCATGGCTAGTGAACTCCAGATCAGGACGTGCAACCTTTTCAAGATAGAAATCATATCCAGTAGTTAACTCGATGACTCTTTCTGAGTTATCTTGTTGTTCAACATCTCATGCACGTCTATTTTGAAATTTCCTATGTACAAATGGAGTTTTCATTTATTTTTCATTCTCCGTTAACTGATGTTAGTTATCGGTTAACATGCATATCAATAAGGACTTGCATGTTGTAGACATCCATTTGATTTATTTTTTTCTAGTTAGTTGGTGGTAGCTTTCCAGTTAACTATATAGTTGCATACAATTAGGTTTAGCAATAAAATATTGCATTCTTGTGATATTTTAGTTGACTCAAGGTGATTTTAGGGTTCCCTACACCTTTGATGTCTATAAATAAGAGCTCTTTACTCATTTGTAATTAAATTTTGCATGCAATATTAATATATGTTGAGCCACCTTGCCTAAAATATTGTTGTTCGGTATTTGTTTGTGATCTTTTACTATGATAATAAATAGTTGTGCAACCTTTCTTGAATTTTATTATTGTGATACTTGTTCATCTTAGTTAAATATAGTTGCTAGTTTGATCGCTTATTGTATGCATGTCTCACCAATGTAATTTGTTGTCCTAGTTTTCTATCTTATGTTGTGATTAATAGTTGTTCTTTCATATCTACGCCTCAGATAGGGGTTCCTCCTCCTTGTAAGTTTAGTAATTGTGCTTATTGTTTGATGTCATGCCTAATAAACTTCATATCAGCCTACACCTCGGATAGGGGTTCCACCTCCTTGGAAATCTTGTTGTAAATTTTATCGTATATCACATTCCTGCTCCTAATTCCTCATGCTCTATTTTTCTTGAGGGAATAGGATAGATTAAATCATTTAGTTAGTTATAGTTAAGATCTACAAAACCAGAGAAAACCCTTAGCTGCAACATTCTTGGTTTCCTTAACCTTGTGCCTCTTCCAATCGAGTCAAAAAGATAGGATTTTAGAATACTTTACTTTTATGCATATCAGCAAAAGAGAGAGCTTCCCATCCTAATTTTAAGATCAATAATTACACATTATGCATAGCTATTTGTACCAACTTGCACTCTAGAGGTGCTAATTTTTACACCAACAGAGAAAAAACTCCACCAAGAAGAGAGGCCAAGTATGCATTATCATCAAATATACGAGATTACAATACAACCACTTTCATTCTCATATTTTCCTCCAACATGGTAGAACATGTGTGCCTATGAAAAACCCCCTTATGCCTCCACATGTCCTTATCCTTGTAGAGAAACATTACATTCAATTGTTCCCCCTTAATTCTACATCCAAGAGGCTAAATTTATAGACTTGTGAAGGAATCTAATGCACCAAACATTGCACCAAAAGATGACCCTTCATTCCAAATGTTCCCAACCTTTGGATTACATCCTTAGAATTTGAAAGGACACCATTTTTGGCTCCAATACTTTCCCTCCAACTTGGGAGGCCAAGCATGAGAGATAAACATTACTTTAAATGTAATAAATGATGGAAACCAAGTAACCCATGTTGCCTCTTTCCAAGCATCCACTTGGAGAAACCCAATAGTCACTCATTTATCATTTCCTTTATCTTTTATTATCTCATTCTAGGAATCACATTTTGGGAGAACAATATTAAATATTTATATCTACAACCCACTTTTACCACTGCTAGTGGACCCATCACCCCTTATGAGTATATTACAAACAATGGTAAGAATTAATATTACAAAATATTTCTCAATACACCCTAAGTGACTAGAGATACTTTCCAAGGATGTTGGAACCATGCAATGTGATAGTATTTACAAGGTGGATGGAACCTAATTCTAAAAAAGATTGCAAGAAGAAATATTGTTGATTAATATCAATAAATGTTTATTCATGAGGATATAATTATTGTATTGCATTGGTTTTGTGATTCCTTGAGGTAGATTAAAGATGGAAAAGAAAAAAGTGAAAGCCATAACTGATTTTCCAATTATCAAAACATCTTATGAGGTAAACAAAATCATGGTTTGACAAGTTTTTATAGGAAATTTATCAAAAAAAAGTGGAATTTATACACAACTCATAGATACTATAAGAGGGGATAAAATAAAGTTTGTTTGGATTGATGTTTATGAAAGAAATTTTCAGCTTTTGAAGAATAAATCACATAACAACCTATACTAGTACTATATTTTAACAAGGTTTTCCAAGTTGAATGTGATGCAAGTGTGTTAGCCATTGGAGTTGTCCTAATTCAAGAAGGTAGACCTATTGCATTATTTAGTGAGAAGTTAAATGATGCAAAAAAGAGGTATTCAACTTGTGATTTTGATTTTTATTATTTGGTTCAAGCCTTAAGGAAGTGGAGACATTATTCGATGCCTAAGGTTTTTTTTTATTTTTATTGATAATCATGCACTGTAATTTGTAACCAGCCAGCCCAAATAAATTCAAAGACAAATTAAATGGGTGGATTATTTACAAAATTTCACTTATATTATCCAGCAAAAAAAATTCCAATCCAATAAGGTAGCAAATTCTTTGAGTAGGATAGCCTTACTAATAAGATAAATTCATATAGAAAGTGAAGGAATAGAGTCTCTTAAGGAGTTGTGCAAATTTGATTTGGATTTCCAAGGAGCCTATGAGATGCATAAAAATCCAATTATAAGGAATAGACAAACTTGGATGGACTATATGTTGTAAGATGGATTATTTTTAAAGGATCACAACTATATGTACCAAGGAGTTCTATGAGGGAAAATTTAATTAGAGAAAGAATTGTGGAAGTCTTGCTAGTCATTTTGGCCTAGATAAGACTTTAGCTCAGCTAAGTGCTCATTAATTTTAGCCTAAAATGTAATTAGATGTGAGAAAGTTTGTATAAAGGTGTAAAATGTGTCAATATTCCAAGGGAAAGAGTACAAATGTAGGTATTTATCAGTCTTTACCAATCCCAAACAAACCTTGGGACTCCATTAGTATGGATTTTATTTTGGGTATACCTAGAACCCAAAGAGGTCATGATTAAATATTTATTGTATTAAAAGTAGGTTTTAAAAAATGGCTCACTTTATATCATGCAAAACCACAAGTGATGCTACTCATATTGTTATTTTTTATTCAGATATGTGGTTAGATTATATGGCATTCCACTAAGCATTATATCAAATAGAGATACTAAATTTGTGGGACACGTTTGAAGGAATTTATGGAAGAAGTTGGGCACTAATTTTAATTTAATTTCAGCATACCACCCTCAAAGCGATGGATAAACATAGGTGATAAATAGGAATTTGGATGATCTACTAAGATTCTTAACAAAGGACAATCCCAACAATGGGATCTCATCTTGCCATAGGAATAATTTGCTTATAATGATTCACCTAGGAGGAGTACAGGTATGGTTCCTTTTCAAATATTCTATGATTCACATCTCACAGTTATTTTTGAGTTGAGCGATTTAGGAAAAATAGAGAAAATAAGTGTTGAGGGGGAGGATTTTGTCATTGTTATACAAGAAGTACATGAACAAGTCAAGAAACAATTAGGGGAAAGTGTGAGCAAATACAAGAAACATGCAAACCTCAAGAGGAGAGAGGTTAATATTTAGATTGGACACATGGTATTAGCTCATTTGAGGAAGGATAGGTTTCCTAAAGGTGAGTAAAAAAGACTGAAACGAAAGAAAATTTTCCCTTGTAGGATTTTATGATTTTTTGTAATAATTCTTATGAAATTAATTATCAAGTGGCATTGGAATCTCTCCTATATTCAATATTGTATAATTTTATTGGATGAGAACACATTTATTCTAAGTGGGGGGGGTGAATCAATATAAGAAAATATTTTACTTTTTCAACTTAACAATCATAATAACATAAATTGCACAATATCATTAACAAGAACACATGATTCATGTGGAAACCCTTACGAGAGAAAACCGTTATAAAATATTGCTTGTATAAAATTCTCTTTAAAAGCTTTGTAGGAACCAACCCAGATGAGACACCAATCCCCTCTTAAATTATTTTTGGAACCAACCCACTAAAGACACCAATCCCTAAACCTGTAGGCACCAACCTACTAGAGGCACCAACCCCCACTACTAAGCACCAACCTAGTGAGAGACATCGATATCTTCTTTAGGAAGCACAAACTTCCAAAAAAAAATCCACCTTATGAATGTTTTTTATTAAAAAAGCAAGGAAAGGGCCCTGATCTTGAGAGTTTAAAATAGCATAAACCAAAACAAAGAAACAACATGATGGCACACAGGCATAAAGAAACAACTAAAGGGCATGTAGTCCCAAGAAAATAGAAAAACTAAAAGATAAGATCGAGAATGAACAAAAACCATAGAGACCCAACTATTTGATCAAGCTCCAGTCTTCAAGGAGGGAGTTGAGGGATATTTACTAGTCCTCCTTAACCTTTTTCTCATCAACATTCTTATCATTTACCTTCTCCTCATTGTCTTATTTTTATGTTTTCTATTTTTTTTTGGTGATCTTGGAGTGGCTAGAGATAGTACCCATCACCAACTTGTGCATAATACCCTATATAAGCATTAAAATATTGGGAAATGTATTTTACAAATGAGAAATTATATCATTGCATCTTTTGGAGATAAGTTTCTCCAGCTCAAGAACCTTAGCCTACAATTTCTTTATGGTAACAATGTATTTTTCCTTAGAGTTTTGAGAAAGAATTAAGGGAGGGAAATTCTCCTCAATATCATTCATGGTCTCTTAGGGCTCAAGATAGGGAGGGTCAAAATTTACTTCTCCTTCACATGCACATCAAAATTTTGGTCATATTCTGCATCAACCTCGGTACCTTCCTCATCACCAACCTATTCCTTATTATTATTATTACATTGCATCTCATCAAACTCTTTTTTTGAGTCATCATCCTCTGAAACCTCCACAATCTAAGGAAGAAACTCCTCTTCCTTAGACTCATCCTCATCACACACCTCTCAAATTTGTTTTTCTTTAGTAATATTAGGGTCCTCGAAGTTTATGGATTTAGCAAGTCTAGCAAACCTACAACCCCTGAAACCTTTGGTATGAAAAAGAGTATTCCCCACAACAACATTCTCCACCCCGTCAATATTGAAGATGTAAATAGCCTCATCCACAATAGGAATGGGGCTTTTGGATTTTATCTCAACATTACCTTATTATTTCGCGTGCACACTAGGGACCACCACCTTTCATTTCTTGGATAATGAGGGCTCTAATAGCTCAAACTAGATAGCATAGATCACAACAAACCCTTAACATTTTTTCTTAGACCCACCTTGTTAGTAGAGATAGGGCTATGGTTAATATAAGCATAGGGGAATTAGAGGATTTATCATCGAGGATCTTGATTTTGACACTACTCTTGATGTTAGGGTTCGAAGAAGGGATCATATAGGGGTAGTATTTATAAAGGGCCATTATGAGGCCTTGACCTAGAGGGGTGTTGATGGTGTTTTCTGCACAACAACAACTTTAGACAGAATATAATATCTTATCTCTATTGAAAGGAAAATCTCTATGGGAAAAGAGATAACCCCAAGGTCTCTAATGTCAGGTTTTGACAATGCAGTAAAAGAACTCAGTGATAAATGTGAAAATGTTGGTAATCACAATGGGACCTTACTACGAGCAACACTGGATTTTGAATCTTATCAAATATAGACACTAAATTGATACTTTGAAACCTGATTGGAACCCTGATAATAAAGGAACAACAAAAGATAAAGGTTCCAGAGATAATCTTAAAACTAATTCTAACCCTAAGATTGAAAATGAAAAAGGATAAAATGCTTAAAATGGACCGATCTCTCATAAACTATTTTCTGCTTGACCCAGATGAATCTGCAATTCCATAGAAATAGTGAAATCTTCTAAGGTATTTAGAGATTTTCAAATCATAAACATTCATTCAGTCAATCCTATAGCAACTGAGGTGAATAAACCTTCACAATTGAACTAAGCAAAAATATAAGTCCAAGCTAACTTTGCAAAGCAATCAGCTAGCTGCAAAAAGTATGGACTAGAGATCGATGCAAACATTCCAAACATGAAACCCTAAGCATTACCAAATCATTTAATCATAAACATTAAGAAATTTGAAAGATAGAATAACAAGAACCATGCCAGATGAAATTCAAGAAGATAGATACCAAACACAATATCCCTCTTATATTAAATCATCCAAAAATAGCAGCAATTCCAGTTTTTTGTTACAACATTTGCTTGAAAATAAACCCTAACTTGCTCTAATATCACTTAACTTATTTCTCTCCTAATCTACCTATCCTTCTATATCTATTTTCTAATCTCTCTATATCTCAATGAGGCAACATGCCCGCTTTTATAGAGAATCCATAAGATAGGTCGGCCTAAATTATAATTTACAATAAAAACATGACCTACAAGAGGTCGGCCTAAAAGATATTCAAACACATGAAATGTGCCATTGGCACCAATTTCATCCAAAACCCCCAAGATATCAAAAGGTCAGCCCAATACATGTGAATTAATGGGAAGCACAAATATCAATGTAACCCTATATAGTCACTCCCCATCCTTGTCCTTAGCTTTATCTTCTTCACCATGTACGACCAGCAAGACCCTATCCAACTCAGCAACAAGTGGCACAGGAAAAACCCTAATCTTTCTCTCAAGAGTCTTGATATCTTCTCTTGTCTTCCTAACTGTACTATCCCAATCGGTTTTTTTGGTGAAATACCTGTCAATGACTGCAATATAAGTTGCAGCATTGTCCAACTGATGTTTAGTAACTGGCCCTTCACTGACTGGAGAATATACATCCCTCCACCATTCTCTAAGTTGCTCCAAACTGAGATGTTTTGGAGCAAACTTTCTCCTTCCAGTCATGACCTCAAAGAATGAAATACACCTATCATGAACACCAGTCAGAGGATCCTCAATCTGCCTCGCCTGTTTGTGAATCTTTTTCAAGGCCTTCTGCCTTATTTGCAGGATTTCAAACCATTCCCAAGGTTCAAAAACTCTTGGAAAAGGAAGAATCCTGCATTGTACCTATTTGTCCTCAGTAAACCCCATTATTGTTGTAGTCTTTTGTAGCAGGAGGTTGGTATCCACATTATCTTGTGCTAATGCAACCTTCAAACAATCTATTGACCTCAATGCATCCCCTCCAGTGGATAATATGCCCTTAATGGCATCATCTCCCTTAGCTTGGACACCCTGCAACCAGGTAACTGCAGCATGTGAGGTACCCTTCATCTTTTCTAACTCAGCAATTATCTCTTGGGGTAGGAATCTTGCAGCAGAAAAGGAGGAGCCAATAGCTTGCAAAGGTTTCATCAACTCTTGTAATTATTTCCTTAGTTTTTCATTCTCCTTCTCCAGCTCATGCCTAGTTTGTACTACCTTCTTCAATCTCCCCACAATCACTGCATTGGAACCCTCATACTCTTCAATATCCTGCTCCACAGTAGCATGTCCCAAATCAACAGTCTGCACATTATAGTCTTGGGAAATCACATTGTCCCTATCTTTGTTTGGAGCAGGGGTAGCAATATGGGCCACCTGGTTACTTGATCCATCCCTTTCAATTCAGGATACAACCCTTGCTTTCTTTTTGGTCTTTTCCCTCTCTACATTAGCCATGAGGGCATCCCAATTTGGAGGAGCATCCT